>VDFB02085238.1:0-108978 GCA_007258455.2 Sequoia sempervirens | reverse complement strand
CTCTTTTGACATGCTTCTTTGATTTTTCTATTGAATTATGAGCAATAAGATGCTTGCTCAATCTATTTTCACCATGCTGAATTAGACTTCTTTATGAATTTTATTACACCAGTTCCATTTGATGATTGTAATTAAATACTTGATAACTCTCAAATAATGATGTGAATGAGAGGTTTCCTTATGATATGTCGGGCTCAACCCTTGTGGGAGCCCATTTTTCTCCACATATCTGATGAAAATGATCACGAACAATAATGAACCTGTTCCTGCACTTTGAAACAAACAAGTTAGTAAAAATAATTGAAGTTGAAAGCTTCCATTGAACTATGTTTTTCTTGATTATCAGCCTTTGTAACTCAATCATCTGGTGAATGCCCGATTGAATGTATATTACATTCCTGTTGGTAGTGTAGACATGAAGTAGAATTTAATTTATCATTTCTTGGAGTAAAACTCTAACATCATTCTTTTTACAATCTTGCATGTTCATGGAGCGTGGAATCAAGATTGTTGTAGCTTGGAGACGCAACAACTGAAGACATCGAGAAAAAGCAGTTCATCATTACAGGAAATGATGAATTGCTTCTCTCCTTTATATTTACGTTATCTTCAGTAGTGTAGTAGTTCATCCAATTTTGTATTCATTATTTGATTAAGACAATCAAATCTAGTTACTCCCACGGCTTGTGCGGGATTTCAGTTTTTACAAAATGAATAAAAAGCATAATATTATGCAATTTTCCAATTTTTTTGTTTCAAATACTTGCACAACAAAATTGTAATTCAGATGTAATCTGATTTTATGATGAATAATGAATACTTTAGCATGCATTTTGCACCTTTCAATGATGAATTTAATTCAGCTCTCCCTGTTTGAGCTTGTAGTGAAAAATAGGTAACAAGAACCTTTAGTTGTTGAAATGGAAGATGGTAGAGTAGTTAGACAAACTGGTGCAATTATTGAAATTCTAAAATTTAAACTAGATAAATTTGTAGCATATGATCAATTTCACATAATGAATCTTGGTACATACGATGTTATACTAGGTATGAGTTGGCTAGAGAAACACAATGCTTTCCTAGGTTGTGAGAACAAACAAGTTATCCTAAATTCTAACATGGTGACATGTTTCATTTTACAAGGGGAGAAAAGACCTCTTCACATTAAATCTATTTCAGCCATACAAGTTAAGCGTGGTGCAAGGAAAAAATGTAAAATGTTTTGTGCAATGCTTTTTTCAAACAGGAGACAAATTGAAAATAGACATTAATATTAAACCCGTGGTACAAGAATTCAAAGAGGTATCCTAAGGAATTAAATGATTTACCCCCTAAATGATATGTAGAGCATTCAATTGACCTAGTTCCTAGGGATAAACCTATTTCCAAAGCCTCATACCATCAATCAATCCCTGAATTAACTAAACTAAAAATCCAATTAACATAATTACTTAAGGAAGGTAAGATAAGACCAAGTGTCTCTCCTTGGGGTGCACCAATATTATTTCTCAAAAAGAAAGATGGAACCTTGAGATTATGCATGGATTACATATAACTTAATAAATTAACCATAAAAAATAAGTACCCTTTACCACAAATTGATGACCTCCTCGACCAATTACATGGTGCCAAATGTTTTTGTAAAATAGATCTAAGATCAGGATATCGTCAAATTTGCATCAAATAATTTGGCATTCCCAAGACAACATTTTGAACACGATATGACCATTAAGAATTTGTAGTGATGTCTTTTGGTCTAACCAATTCCCCTGCAACCTTTATAACCTTAATGCATGATATCTTTCGACCATTTCTAGATGTATTTGTGATAATTTTTCTAGATGATATCATAATATACTCAAAGAATGAGGAAGAGCATGAGCAACATCTCAATAGGGTACTAGAAACCTTGTGAAAGAATAAGTTATATTCCAAACTTAGCAAGTGTGAATTCTTTAAATCAGAAGTATCTCACCTAGGGCATGTAGTTTTTGAGAAAGGTATTTCACCTGATCCTGCAAAAATTAAGGCAATTCAAGGTTGGCCTATCCCAAAGGATGTTCACGAAGTCAAAAAAAAAGGATTTTCTAGGTTTTATTGTCGTTTTGTAAAGAACTATTCCAAAGTAGTTGCACCTTTGACTTGTCTAACTAAGAAAGAACAAAGCTATAATTGGACTCCAAAATATTATAAAGCCTTCAATACCTTGAAGGCCCTATTAACTTTTGCACGTATTCTTTGTATCCCAAATTTTAGCAAGCCTTTTGTGGTGATCATTGATGCATGTGGTACAAGTATCGATGGTGTTCTAATGCAAGATAACCAAGTGGTATGTTATGAATCTAGAAAATTGTTATCAACTAAAAGAAATTATCCAATCCATGATCTTGAATTATTAGGAATTTTCCATGCTTTAAGGGTGTGACACCATTATTTATTAGGGAATAAGTTTATATTGAAAAATGATCATTGTAGTCTTCAACACATCTTTACTCAACCTCACCTTAACATGATACAAAGAAGATGGATGGAGCTCTTAACTGAGTATGATTTTACCATCCAATATGTTCTTGGAAAATTAAATGTAGTGGCAGATTCCTTAAGTCGAAAATGACTATGTGTTAATGTTATAACCTTGGAGAGAAGTCAATTTGAACAAGACATAAAATCCAAACTATCCATTCATGGCTATTTCCAACCAATTTATGATTGTTTACAAAATCAATCGCCTAATGTCCATCTAAAGGACCAAATAGAAAATTATTTTCTAAGTAGCAATGGTCTCCTTTACTATAAAGGAAGATTATGCATCCCAATCTACCTGACCTTAAATCACAAATACTGAGGGATTCTCATGACATAGCTATAGCTAGACATCTTGTATTCCAAAAAACCTATCTTTCCATCAAGAAAAACTACTTTTGGCCTCAAATGAAGGCTGAAATTTGTACCTATGTTCAACAATGTTTAACTTGTCAAAAGGTAAAATCGAAACAATATAAACCTCTAGGCCTTTTGCAACCTTTGTCTATTCCAACTTGGAAGTGAGAGTCAATTAGTATGGACTTCATTACTAGATTACCTTGAACACATAAAGGACGTGATTCCATTTTTGTAGTAGTGGATAGGTTAACCAAGATGGCACATTTTTTCTACCTATTAAAATAAAATATTTTTCTTCTAATATTGCCCATATTTTTCTCAAAGAGATTGTTACGTTACATGGTCTTCCAAAGAATATTATTTCTGATCGAGATCCTAGGTTCACCTCTTCTTTTTGGAAATCCCTATTTACCGAACTTGGTACCTATCTAAATTTTAGTACTGCGAGCCTATCACTTTGAGTCTGATGGTCAAACTGAAAGAGTTAATAGAATATTAGAGGATATGTTGCAAATGTATACCATGGATAAACCTAATTCGTGGGAAGATTATTTACATTTAGTAGAATTTTCATTCAATCAAGGATATCATTCCACCATCAAGATGTCACCTTTTGAAGCTATCTATGGTCGAAATTATAATACACCCATTTCATGGTCTAATCCTGTCCATAAAGTTTGGTATGAGAATAAAAACTTGTTAGGGATGGAAGCCATCATTAATAAAGCCAAAAAAAATATGAAGGCTGCCCAAGATAGGTATAAAATTTGGGTGGATTCTAAGAGGTCTACCCAAGATTTTGAAGTTGGTAAACATATTTTTCTTAGAGTCAAACCAAAAAGGATTTTGTTAAAACTAGGTAAATATTCTAAGATAACCCCTCGTTTTTATGGACCTTTTGAAATATTAGAAAAAATAGGTGATGTTGCTTACAAACTTTCCTCACCTCCTCAATTACAAATCCATAATGTATTTCATGTGAGTTTACTCAAGAAATATGTATATAATGCAGATCATGTTATTGATTGGAAAAGTATTTCTATTGAGCACCTTCTTATGAATTTAAGATTGAACCAAAAAAAAATGAAAAGAGATCTAGGATATTGAGAAATAGGGTTATGAATGAAGTGAAAATTAAATGGAGTCATTGTGATAATGATAGTGATACTTGGGAAAAAGTTGATTTTATTAAAGATCAATATCCACATTTGTTTAACTAAAGTTGTTATATTTATATGTATGATACAAAGAATCATCAAGCTACTGAGGGCAGTAGCTAAATTACAGGGGGGGTTGTTACAGGACTTTTTTCCCTTGAAAAAATAAAGAGAAAAGAAAATAAAGAATGTAAAGTTAATTAAACATTATTATTGTTATGAATGGGTGTGATTGTTGTAACCACCCTTGAAATACTATATAAACCTGTAGAGAAGAAAAAAATAAAAAATAAAATAAAAGAAGAAAAAGGGATGGAGTAGTACAGGATTGAGAAGGCACACCTACGAGAAGGTTCAAGTCCTAACTGGCATTTAAACCTTGGGAGAAGGGGCACACAACATGTGTCCAACTCAGGATACAACATACACCTGGGAGTGTCCTGGCCAAGGCTGAGTTTATTTCATGAGGGCAAGTTTGGTTTTGTGCAAGAACCTATTCCTCTGAGAGTGGTTGTACCAAGAAAAGCTAGGGGCCTCTAACCCTATCTTTGTGTAGGAGATAGTTGCTTCCTAAGACTATTAAAGATATGTACCATTTTCATTACAGTATCATTTAATTACTCTCTATGTTCATTTATTGTCTCTTGTGAATACAAAAGATTCCCTTATTTTGAATTGCATATTATTATTCCAATGATTAATTATCAATGCTTCTTTTATTCATTAAGGTCTCAATTAATATACGTCTCCTAATTTTTTTGATTTTTTTATTCGTAAGCATTTATTATATCAACATAAAAAATAAGGAACAATAGGCTAAATAGGCCAAGAATAATGAAGAAGAGAATACTTGAAAAGTCTCAGGAGAGAAGAAGAGTGTAAAAACTAAAGAAGGGAAGAAATACATTGATCCCAAAGAACAACAGGAGAAAAAAAAAACCATGGCACTCGAGGCCTACAACCCATACTCGAAAAGAACCTAGGATTTTTCACCATGCTGTGAAAGGAGAACCTCCATAGTCCACTAAGAGCCTCCTCCAACAACATCCATTCCTTCAATACAGAGTTTCTCAGCATCATTTTTTTGATCTATTTTCTTTGCAGTCCCGCAATCTGGTTTAATTTTGTTGCTCTCCTGTTGGGAAATCCCAAGTTTCCAATTAGGAGCCAAGATAAAATTAGGATCAAAAACCTCAAAATTCTCTTCCAAATCCTCCATGAAAGGATAAGCATTGTCAGAATTCATTCCATCATCCTCTAAGATAGGTAAAGGTAGTTGATCTTTAGAAAAGTTATCATCTAGTGCCACCAGAGGAGAGGAAGTAGGCTTTGCAAGAGGTTCAGACTCAACTTCAAGATCAATATGGGAAGGGAAGAACTTGCCATGATTTCACCAACTAAAATTAGCATCAGGGGCACCAGATTTTTTTATCCATTTTTTTAGATTGATATATCTCGAGCCATGAACACAGTGAGTCAAGCAAGCCTCAACTTTGTGACCTAGATTGTTGCAGTGAAAAAATTGAAAGGAAGCCCTTCAATATTCAAAATTTGCATCCAGGTACCTTTCAAGGAGTGAATTTGAATGGAGTGGGGGAGGGGTTTGGAGATTTCCATCAATGCATAGACCCTAATAAACCTGCAAGAGGAAGGAATCTCTTTTGAATCAAACTTAACAAAGACACCCACCTAATTAATCATTTTTTTAATCAAATCAATAGATCGCATCATAAGAGGAAAATTATATAGTCTAATTTACATGGGAATGTTAGTGATTTTGGCGGAAGCAAGGTCAAAAAAAGGTGTCCATGGAGAAAGAAAAAATCCAGAATTCATGAAGAACCATGGACCATTATGTGCCACAAAATTGTAGTCTTCCACCAAGTAAAAAGAAAACAGAAAAAAAAAACCCAAAATCTAATGATTCTACCACAAGAGTGGAAAGATTATTCCAGGTTTTTTTTGTCCACTCTAAAACCACATAAATGGACAGATGCCTGCACATGAACCTCAAGACCAAGGAGAGAGCACCAATATCAATAGATACTTCATTGATGCAGTCATCTATGATGAGGAAGTTTGCCAGTTCGTCAGAGAAAACAATTTTCGAATCACCAACAATCAAGACGGGGTCATCTGAACGCTACACATGATTTGATTTGGGAGAGCCAACAAGGATCATAGATGGATTGGGGGAAGGCAGTTAGGGTTCATCCGTTGAATCTGCTCCAAACAAAACACATTGCATTCATGGAAAGGGTTGGCCCAATTTTTTCATTTTTCCAGAAGGTCTGAAGTCGAATCCACTTGTGTCGCCACTACAGTCTCCACCATCACATTTGAACTGACACCAAGGGGAATAGAGCCCTAAACAAGAGGAAGGGAGGAAGGTGAGCCCACAGATCGGAGGGCATACCGAGTCTATCCATCCCCCACAATGTTGCAACCCTTCTTCTTATTGAAAATTGTAGACTTCTTTCCCTTGGACACACCCTTTCCCTGAGCTTCAAGATACAACCTCAACACACCCACTCCTGTGGCCACATCAAGAGGATCAGCATCACACTAGTTTTTGACACTCATCCTTTGACTCTTTTCTTGTTAATCTATCATGTTTCCTTCTAATTAAATAAACTGCTACATTTGTTTATTTTTTCTACCGTTGGAATAATTAGGTCACGTTTATTTTATTGTTTGGAAAATAGTCATGTTTCAATAGACTTTCAAACTTTTAAAGTTTCCCTTAGCAATATGACTTTCCTCCTAAGTTAGTACTGTTAGATATAGGCCATTAATTGTTTCCTCTATGAAATGCTCAAATCTTATTTAGAAAGGTAATGAAATTATTGAGTATAGTTATTTACTAAATCTTTGTGCTTTAATTTGGTGGATTGGCTAAAGTAGATGACCATTAGGCTACTATCATAATGTGCCACGAGTTCCTCATAAAAAATAGACCACATGACAGTATGTCACTTATTTTTCTTCTAATCATGTAGCCAACAATATGATATGAATTGATCTGACTTTTCAAATAACTAATTTCATGGAAGTTTACAAAGATCAAATAAATACTCCATTTGGTAGAACCAATTAGCTGGATTCTTGTCATTAAAGGTGCACATATCCCTATTTGGAAGTAGAATCTTATTTTTGTAAAATTTTCAATTTGATGTTGATCTAGAGTTAGTTTTGAATCAAAGAAAACCCAAGAATCCACACCCCCTTAAAAGACACATTTGCTTCATAGTATTGTGATGTGAATTTGACCTTACTGAGTGTAGTGTCGTAAATTGTCACCCTTGAAAATTTCACACTATGTTTTGCTCCCCTTAAATTATTGAGCTTAATCGAACCCCTAATTTCCTAAATTATGCATTTTGAGGCCTATTTTTTACCATTTTTCTAACAAAGTGCAAGTATAGAACAAGGTAATTCATTTAATTTTTTTCCCCTAACACCTAAAATCCTATAATATAGGGCCAAGACTAGGACGCCCTTGGATGACCCTTTCCCCCTATTTTGTCAAGATCTAAATTTGAATATGTCAATGTTGGTATTTTAACATTTGAAATTCAAGTTGCAAATGTCAGCTATCAGGATCTAATTTATGGGAAATTAAATAAATACCTAGTTATTGCATCATTTCATAAAAGAGAAAAGAAAAAAAAAAGGAGAATCTAAAATTATTGGAAATCAAGAGCAGTATCAAGCAAGTCAAGAGTAGCATTTCAAAGCTTTATTATAGCAATTCAATATCCTAACATCATGTCAAATCCTATTTGAATTCATGCATGTTTATGTTACCATTGTTTGTGAAGGCTAACGCTTTTGTAGGTCTCCAAAAAATTCAAGCAATCAAGAAAACAAGATCCAAGACCTTGAAGTGATGTGCATGGCTTCGGTCTTTTAAGGAATCCATTGAAGGGTGGTGAGTTGCAACACTTTGTTGATTAATCATTCCTTCCTATCATTCATCATCATTGATGTTACCATTGTGGAAGTGGAAACACTAACATAGAGTTTGACTATGAAGGGTGGTGAGTTGTAACACTTTGTTGATTAATCATTCCTTCCTATCATTCATCATCATTGATGTTACCATTGTGGAAGTGGAAACACTAACATAGAGTTTGACTAAGGCTAGCCCCTAAATGGCACAACATTTCTTCTCTCTTAGAATGTGCAAGTTTTAGGTTTGAAGATGATTAAAGGAAATTTGAAGAACATTTATTCATTATTGCATTCAAATCCCTATACATTTTCAACTCAAAAAATTACCAACAAAATTATCTAATAGTGATCCAAAAAGACTACAAGCAAAAATGGGGATCTCAAATCTAACAGTAGAGGATTGCAAAAGTAGAAAAGAAGAGGCATACAATGACTTAGACACCCTTGGGTGCCACTATCCTCATATTCAGACTAAAACCAAACTTTCAAGACATGTACACAACACTCTACCTGATGAGTCCATTTTTTGGCTCAATTTTGATAGAGTTTATTATCCATTTTTTGTTGTCGTCATAGACTTTGATACTTGGGTGTTGACATTTTTATGATATTTCCTCAAAACCATAGACATTGGGCATGAGTTTATTTTTGTAACCTTTAAATGATATTGACATGCTATATGAACTATGTATGTTAATTTTACATGTGGATTAATGAATGTTACTTTAAGATAGTTACAGATATGCAATTGTTGTGCATACTAATATTGTTGTGCAGATATAATTAGAGCCTACAAAATTGAGGAAGATTATGCCAGCTAGTCGTTTTCCATAAAGGTCAACAAGGTGATCATTCAAAGGTCAATAGAGGGAAGACTCTCAATGGAGGGAGATTCCTAGTTTAAATTGAAGAATTGTAACCACCTTGTAAATGGTCTTAATTGTTTGTTGAGCGAATATAGGAGTTACTGTTGTGTTAGATCTACGTTAAGGAAAACATGCTTGACCAGATTCCATGCATGCATAACCTCCTCTCCAATTTTTATGCTTTCCCTAAAGTGGCGTCCTCTTAATGTGTTGGAGTTGACCACCTTGCTAGGTAGTTAGTTAGTAGTTTTTCTTCCTATAAATAAGACTCGAATGCTAGGTTGTTATTTAGTTAGTTAGTAGCTTTTCTCAAAAGGTTGATTAATCTGATGATGTACTTGCATTCTTATTTTTTCAATAATATAGTTATGTTGCTTGATTGTACTCATTCTTTCCAATGAATAAAATGAAGTTATAAGTTTGTGCATCTAAGTTTTCATTTTTCTTAAGGGATAATCATCCAAGGGGGCCCACTTGGTGAACATTCCATCCTTTAGTTTAGTTAATACTTTCTATTCAGCAATTAGTTAAGAATCTGGCACTGTTTGTCCCGTTAGCCACTAGAATTCCATTATGTGCCTATTCATGTAGCCAAAGAAGACATAGTAGTTTCATGTTTGTTTGCTCATATTTTCATTTCTCTCATGCATTTCAGCTTAGTATAGTTGTTGGTTGATGTTCAACACTTATATTACTTCTTTCCAAGAAATTTACTTTCAGCATTATGTATTTCTTAGTTGTAGAATGAATATGGCTACTTTGGATTCCTAGTGCACATACTGTGCTAACCCATTTCAAGTCTACACCCCTACGTTGACAAGTTAAATGCACCTTCATGATGATTGAGATAGCTATTCAGATTAGATGTCCAAACTCTGAATCATAGCTATAAGGGCTTAGTTGTTAAATCATTGTAGGAGGCCAACATTTTTGGCATCGTTGCTAGGGATGGTGTCAAACTAGGGAGTTATTTGGAGTCATTAATAGCTTCTTTCCTATTGTAGTATTTTTGCAAGTTTGTTCTTAACATACCCCTCATTTAGGAAAATAATGATCCACTATTCTTTTTCCAATTCTTTGTGTAAGCTGGTTGATATTGAGTTGATACTGTATGCATAGAGGAAGGAGGAGAGATGCTCATGGGAGATTCCTTCCTAATAACCCTGATCCATTCCAGGTAGTTAAGCATCATAATTTTCCAAGAGACGGAGAAGAATAAGAGCCACACCCCTTTGCTAATGCATTTCCTGATCTAACCAGTTCTGAAATTTCCTCTGAAGACCAAAATCAGATTGAGAATCCCTTTTCTTTTGAACTCCATCAGGTAGGCATGGGTGTTGCAAATAGAAATAGACCTAACCAACCAGTTTTTCCTTTCCCCAATGCTCATCAGAATGAAGTTGAAAACCTCAAAAATATCCCTGCTTCAGTCCTTCCTAAGTTCTATGGACTTGTCACAGAAGATCCTAATACTTTATTGTTCGAGTTTGATATACTTTGTAGGAGTTATGACTATACCACTTATTCCCATAGGCTTAATTTTTTCCCTACCACCTTGAAAGAGGCTACATTAAGATGGTTTATGAGGCTAGGAAGAAAGACTATTGAGACTTGGGATGATATGAATACAAATTTTCTTGAAAAGTACAAGGAATATTGCAAGGGAAGTGACATGAGGGGAGATGACATTTTTAGGATGTAGTAAAAGGAAGATGAGAGCCTGGAGGATTACATTTCAAGGTTTTTGCTTTGCCTACAGAAATCTCCACACCATACACTCAATGAAGAATCACAAAAATTTACTTTCCTAAGAGGAATTAGAGACAATTTCACTGATGCCTTGGACCTAATGGGAGGAGGAGATATCACCCAAGTTCCTTGGGAGGATATCGAGAAGATATGTAAAAACTATTCTAGGGCAGCTTCAAAGAAAGGGAGAGCTTCTATGGGTAATTCATCTACTAGTAGAGTCTCAAGAATGGAGATTACTCACTTACTGGCATACTTCAAGCAAGACATCATAAACAATCTAGCTACTCTGTTGGATACACTTCAAGAAAAGAAGAAACAAGAGGAGGTAGAGACAATGTTGGTAGAATATTGCCCTCATTGCAAACAAAAGAAGAGGGATTGTAGATGCAATATGGTAGCCAATATTGATAGTACACATATTCCACCTGAGTTCAAGCCAATCCAGGGTGAAGATGACCAATTCTACTACATTGCACAAAGGAGGCCATAGGCTCCAAGACAAGGTATGCCACTAGATCCATTATCCTTTGTTGGGCCTTATTTTAGTTCTTATGCATCAAGTAACCAATAGCATCCCCCATATCCATCCAATTATGGAGGATATCCACCACAACCTTGGAATAACCCTTCAAATTCCTAGCCCAATCACCAAAACCCTCCACCCCAATGGCAGCAACCTCAGGGGAATTGGCAGCCACCTCCAAGAAACTAGCAACAAACATCTCAATGGAGGGGGGATAGCAATGGCCAAACCAAGAAACTAGTTACATGCAGCCACCTTCTCAGCCCCAACAACCTGCTATAATGCCTCCTCCTGCGAGTTCAAGTTCAAATACACCTAAACCTACTCAATTATCAGCCCAGTCCACACCTAACCCAAATAACAAACCACACCAACAGCTAGTATACTCTATTGAAATCAATTCTTTGCATATGTTGTGAGTGTAAGTGAAATCCACTTGCGTTCAAGAACTACTTTTCTAGCTCCTTCCACACCCATTATCACTAAGCTTCCTATGGAAGAAGAGGAGCATCTAAATGACTCCATTTAGCCAAGTGCACCTAAAAATCTTGAATCAGTCCCAGTCAAGCAAACTGAACAAGAACCACCATTTCCTTAGAGGTTGGAAATTGCTAAACAAAAGGAAGAGAAGGAGGAACCATCCTTTGACATTCTAGATCAGTTGAAGCATATATTTGTCAAGATACCCTTATTTCAGGCCATAAAATATTTTCCCATATATGGAAAAGCAATTAAGGAAGCATGCCTCAAGAAGCTAGGAAGGAAGAAGAAAGACCCCACTACGATTCATGTGGTGGGACATCTGGTTGATATCATGCTTGGGAAAGTGATTGTTCCCAAATATATTGACCTGGGGAGTCCTGTGGTAGGATTTGTTATAAATGGGATCAAATAAAGAATGATGTAATTGATTTGGTAGTAGCAATAAATGTAATGACCAAGGATATCCTACAACAACTAAATGTTGCAAGCATGATACCTACTCCTACTGTCTTGCAGCTTGCTAATAGTTCCACTATTAAACTTGATGGTATAGTAGAGGATCTTGTGGTAACTCTAGACTCTTGGGAGTATCCAACAAATTTCATGATTCTTTCTCTTAAAGCTACACTAGGCGGGTACCCCATCATTTTGGGAAGGCCATGGTTAGCAACAACAAATGCCTACATTAGATGTTGGGCATGAGACATGACCATTTATGATGGAAAGATCACCAAAAAGATTCTTCTCTACCCTCCTGCTCATCCATCCCATGATATGGATAATCCCATATGGCCACATGTTGGTGAAGAGGCCAAGGAAGTTAATTATGTGGTACAACTTATGATGTTAGGTAGAAGTTATTTCATGCAGCTTGAAGAGGAAGATGAAGTATTGTCTAACATAATTCAGAACCATTATGAAGTAAAGGAAGCATCATCCTCTCATGCATCTGGTTCTATTGGTCCAGTGAAGACCCTTCTGCCCACTCTTCTTGCAACTGAACTTCCTGTAGCAACCGGTATGTCTCATACATTGCTGCCACATGAACTCAAGGTACCAAGTATTAGTGAAGCAGCTATGATAGAGTTAACTACACAAATGCAAGTTTCAAAAGGAAAATATCTAAATATTACTAGGAAATTGAGTAAAGAACAGCAGTTGTCATTGTCAAACTTACTGAGAACCCACCAGCATGCATTTGCATGGGACTATCATGATATGAAGGGATTGGACCCTAATATTTGTACTCATAGGATATACATAAGAGATGATTATACACCAGTGAGGCAGCCACAAAAAAGAATTAACCTTGCATTGAGAGAAATTGTAAAAGGGGAACTACAAAAATTGCTCGATGCAAGATTTAGCTACCCCATTTTAGATAGCCAGTGGGTGTCTCCATTGGTGATTGTTCCCAAAAAGGGAGGGAAGAGGCGAGTTTGTGTTGATTACAAGGAACTCAATGATACCACCAAAAAGGACCATTTTCCCCTACCTTTCATAGATCAAGTTCTAGATTCACTTGCAGGAAAGCAATACTTTTTTTTTCTAGATGGATTCAATGGGTATAACCAAATAAAAATTGCACCTGAGGACCAGGAGAATACCACCTTTACCTATCCATGGGGGACTTATGCCTACTCAGTACTTCCATTTGTCTTATGCAATGCACCTGTAACTTTTCAAAGGGAAATCATTAGCATATTTTTAGATATCTCTCATGATTGCATGGAAATTTATATGGATGATTTTACTACCTATAGTGTTGATTTTAATAAAGCATTAGAAAATATCAGGAGAGTCCTACAGAGATGTGAAGACCACAATCTATCTTTAAACAGTGAAAAGTGCTTCATGATGATGTAGGAAGGTGATCACTAACCTACCTATACTTCCAAAACAAAAAGATGTTAGGAGTTTCTTGGGACATGAAAGTTACTATAGGTGTTTCATCAAAGACTTTAGAAAAATGGCAGCACCATTGTACACTCTCTTAACTAAAGATGTTGAATTCCAATGGACAGAAGATTGTGACAAGGCATTTTCTGACTTGAAAGCAGCTTTAACTCATGCCCCTCTAATCAAAGGTCCTAATTGGGAGCTTCCTTTTCACATTCATACAGATGCATCAGACTATGCTATAGGAGTAGTCTTAGGACAAAAAGGAGCTATTGAGAATGTTTTTTATTTTGTCAGCAAAAATTTGTAGGGAGTTGAATTCAACTATATAGTAACAGAAAAAAAAATGTTGGTAGTGGTCTATGCCCTTAACAAATTCAGGCACTACATAACAGGCTATTAGATCTTTGTGCACATAGGCCATGCAACCATTAGGTACCTCATGAATAAACCCCTAATATCAATTAGGCTAGCAAGATGGTTATTGTTGATGCAGGAGTTTGACATAACCATTGTTGATAAACCAAGGAAGGCCAATATTGTTGCAAACTTTCTTTCAAGGTTGACTACATCAGAGGACAATCAAGTCATTGATGACTCTTTCCCTGATGAACACTTATTTTCCATTAGTGTGCAAACACCCTAGTATGCTAACATAGCTAATTATCTGGTCACAGGGAGAGTTCCTCCTCATTTCTCTCCAAAAGAGAGAAGGGTGCTCATTGAAAAATCTTTTCCTTTCTCATGGATTGTTGGATGTTTGTTCTACACTAGACAAAACCATGTCATGAGAAGATGTGTGAGGGAAGATGAGACATATGATATTTTGCATGCATGTCACAATGAACCTATATAAGAGCGAATTTGCACCCTAGGTGCAATTCCCCTTTTTTGCCTTTATCCACCTTAGAAAACCAAAGTCAGAGGCTTAATTCCACTTAAGCCCGTTGATGGAAGTCCACTTGGAACCTGTTTTTTGTGTCAATGGAGGAATTTCTATCAGAGATTCCCACGCAGTGGACAGACATCCGCACGGCACGCTTACGTCCCTGGCAGACTCCTATGGCTGAGCCAACAAAGGCATTACTCTTTCCATTGGCAATGAAGTTGTAATGCCTCCTTCGGCCGACCAACCCGAATATGGTTGTTTCCTTCCTCATTCCTTCATATTCACTCTTTCAACTTGTATTTCAATTCTTCACAACTTCACTTGAACTTCTTGACAATTCTTGCACATTTCAAGCTTCCATACTCTCACTCTCATAAGCTCATTTTCACTCACTCCAAGTATTCCAAGGATTCCATTCCAACATCTCACTCCATCAACTCGATAGAGCACATTTGGGACCATGCCATTACAGTAGAGGCTTGAGTTCCTCTCATTTCTCCCCCAAGCAGCCTTGAGTGCTCTTGGTGGAGGTGGTGCACATGTTGTGAGGAAGATCAGCTGGTGAACGAATTTCTTGGTGAGATCCTTCTTACTCTCCTTACATTCACTTTTCTACTTTATAATATTAGAGAATATATTGTTTATTTACTTGTCACACTCTGGCTTTTTAGTTGAGTAGCTAGGTTGTTAGTCATTTTGGGTGAGTTCAACCTTGTCTCTACTGTTGTCTGACCATATGGAATACAATGCACCTTCGAGATGCCAGCGCATTGCACTGACGTCCTCGGGAAGAGAGCTCCTTGAGGCACAGAGTTGAACCCAAAAACCAACTCACCTAGACCCACCTTGCAATTTGGGATTGTAGAGTGATTGTAGGACCTCATAATCATCATCATTCTCATCCTCATACTCTCATACATTGCACTAAGATGGGGTAAGTTATGGCAGCCTCTCGCGTCTTGGCCCTCTATGACCTAGGATCTTACACACGGTGGTCCCCCTCTCTTACATTTTTGGTGAACCTGACATGAACCATTTTGGTTATGTTCTTGTGATACTAACAGTCCCTTTCCTCATACTCTAGGAGTGTTGTAGGTGTGAGTGTTGTAAGGTTGTCGCCTTCCAACTTGACCTGCGACCCCTAGGTGGCGTAGTTGGAAGGTTTCAAAGGTATTACACGATGAAACCTTAATTGGATCACCGTCTTATCCAATAACCTTTGTGGATTCTGTGAAAGCATTGTCTAGTGTGTGTAATAGATTCCTTCTTGCATCAACCCATCCCCTCTGCACAGCTTGTGGATAGTAGTGTTGGCATAACCTTTAGTTCATAGGACCTATCGATGAGCTTCAATAGGGAACCATATCCTCTTTACATTCCTACACGGATCAATGGGAACATCGTAGTAGGTGTTCTCGTTGACCTAACATCACAAGTGAATATAATAACAGAGGATATTATGCTAATAAACTTTTTACATAAGGATGGATACGATGCTCCTGTGAGTTTCATTCACACACATGATGGGCTTTTTGTACCCCCCTTGGGTAGTATTGTCCTATCGGTCTTAGTTGTGCCTAAGTTCGTGAATCTCCTATTTGATATCATTCTAGGATTTGAACTCTTCAGAGTAAAATTGGGTATCCCTTGGCTGGTGGCGATGAACGTAATACGCTCTGTTATGCATAAATGTCTAAAATTTATCCATGGATGTTTCGTGCACGTGATCCATGACACCGGTCATTGACCATCGGTTGCACATGGAAGCTACTCCTTGGATCACCCATCGCTTGCGCTCATGAGTCCCCTTTCACCTAGGAAAAACCTTTTGCATAAAACATATTAGAACTATAAGAAAGGATGTCTAAGGCCGAAGGTAAGGTATCCTCCCTCACCTTATGCTATCTCACATAGGGCTTGCTCGAAGGTTGACAGCGACTTTGTTAAGGCTCGAAAGAGGAAAGAAGAGAAGCAATATTATGATCCTCCTTCCTCTTCCACTACCCAATCTGATGCTTCTTCTCATTCAGTTATGGTACCATTAGGTTCTTCTCCTTGTTTACAGGAGAACCCCTCAGTGTCTGCTTGGTGAAAGCCTCAGTGTCCTGCATTTGTGTTTCTTGTTCTTTTGATGGATCCTAGATCCATTCGGTATGAAAGGAAGAAGGTCTCTCGAGAAGAGTCCTCCTTTTCTCGACCTCCATGGCATCCTACTACTCTTTCCTCTAAGGTAGTGAGCAGAAAGAGGCCCACTATCAAGGCTCTCGATTCAACTCCTCCTATCGCTCCTCAGCTTGCTTCCCCTGCCCTCGTATAGGAACCCATTGCTTCACTTGAAATGGTCATAGTGGACATTCCTATGGTTGGGTAGGAACCTCTTATCCCTTCGCAAGCTTTGTCTTATAACTCCAAGAGCCATACGAACCACCATGCACAAGAACACAAGCGCCAGTAAAAGGCTCTCTCGGCCTAGCAGTCCTCCTCACAACAGAAGGAGGAAAGAATGACCGCTCTTGTTTTAAGACCTCTTGTAGTGTCTTCTTCCTCCCTTCCCTCTATTCCTCTTCAGTTTGGTTCATTCACAGCTTCTATTGTGAGTGCTAATGTGCCTAATTCTAAATAGGTATAGGTTTTTATTGCTCCTTCAGTAGAGCCACCTTTGTTGATGTTCGTCCCAGATGTTCAGCCCTTCCCAAAGCCCGTGGACATGGTTAATACTTTGGTCATGTTCGTTGCGGTTCTATCCTCCTCTTCCTC
Source organism: Sequoia sempervirens (assembly GCA_007258455.2). Classification (NCBI taxonomy): domain Eukaryota; kingdom Viridiplantae; phylum Streptophyta; class Pinopsida; order Cupressales; family Cupressaceae; genus Sequoia; species Sequoia sempervirens. The sequence continues at coordinate 91,815 of VDFB02085238.1, read as the reverse complement.
TACACCCCTAGCTTCGTCTATGGGGAGTTCATCTCCTCCAATGAAGAAGGAGGTGGAGGTTGGTCCTTCTGGTAATGAAGGATGTAAGAGTAGTCCACCTTTCTTGCAAGGTGGCCCTATGATGACTTGTTATGTCCTTGTGACAAAACCAGTCTCGGCTTCCCCTGAGTTTGTCACTGCTCCCGAATCGTTCGGTGAACCTAATAGTGAATCCCAGGCATAGCCTTCCTCATCCATTGAGAATAGGCATGGTACTCCCATGGGATGCATGTTCAATTCCATGGATGAAGTCCTAGCCCTATCAATGATCTTCATGAAATTGTTGACTTTAACTCCATAAGAGCTCGGTGGAGAGGACCTTGAGGGGTCCTCTTCCTTGGCCCTTGTTGTAGGAGGGTCGGATGATCCTCCTCTTAACATTCCACCCTTGCAGGATCATCCTCCTTCCCCTTATGAGGATCTAGATTGGGAAGTGGACAACCTCTCGGCTAATCAATGTTAGGAGGAGGCCCCTTTTCTTGATCTTCTGTGTGTGTTTTGTGATGTGTTATCCCGTACCCATTCTATGGGTGTCTAGATGACCCTTGTCACCCCTGTTGGTGTTTGGATACAGGCATGGTTTTTGTGTTGTGAACCTTCTTCTATTTGTGCCATCATTCTTCCATGTTTGTGATTGATTTTTCAAAAAAATTGGGGATGATGCAAAGCATTGGGGACATTTAGGATCCCCTTCCATGTTGACCCAATTTTTTATTTTTACTTTTTTCTCTATGCATTCTTCCTAATCTGGTTGGGGATTGATGATCTGTTGCCTTGCATTGTGATTACCTATTATTATATGAGCTTAGACAGATTTGACCCCACTAAACCAGATCCCCCTGTGCCCTTTGTATTTTTCTTTCTCTTCTCTTTTGTTTTCCCTTTATCTTTCTCTCTTCTTTGCTTGAGTTGTCCCTCCTATGTGTGACAACACTCTTCTTCAACACTTCAATTTTCAAAAAATGAATTTGTTTCCAATGAATCTTTTCTTGAAAGTCTTCACAAAAATTCCTTCCTTAGAATTGCATTCTCAATTTGGAACCATAATGGAATGTGTTTCCTTCATCATGGGTTTGTAAAGAAAGGACTTGAAGACCTTCCTCCAAAGCAAGAACAACTCTTACTTCTCCTCACGTGGGGGCATATCCTTCCTTTTGAATTCCTTGATGAAGTGAACATCTTTTGAAAGGATTCCTTGATGATGAATCATTCTAAGAAGAAAAAATTATTTTGATTGTGTGTCCCTTGAGTGGACCCCCTTCTTCCTCATGGTGGGTTCCCAAGGGACCCTTCCTTCAAATGCCTTTATGATGAATGGATTCTTTCACATCTAGTCGGGGATAGCCTGACTAGACTCATTCCATTTGTCCTTTTGTGTCTACTTGGGGGCAGCCTCACTAGACCCTACCTTCCAAACAACGTGTCCCTTGAGTGGACCCCTCTCCTTTTGAAGGGTTCTCGAGGGACCCCTTTGAAATTTTTACGGTCTATGTGATTGGCTGCTTTTTGACATGTTCTATCTGTGGGTAGACGTGTCGCTGCTTTTTGACATGTTCTATCTGTGAGTAGACGTGTCACCACTTTTGACATGTTCTATCTGTGGGTAGACATGTCACCACCTTTTTGACATGTTCTATTTATGGGTAGATATGTCGCCACTTTTGACATGTTCTATCTATGGGTAGACATGTCGTCGCTTTTGACATGTTCTATCTGTAGGTAAACGTGTCACCGCTTTTGACATGTTTTATCTATGAGTAGACATGTCACCACTTTTTTGACATGTTCTATCTACGGTTGGACGTGTCACCACTTTTTGACATGTTCTATATGAGGGTAGATGTGTCACTGCTTCCTAACTCTACAGAGTCCACTTATGTGGGGCTTCCTTCATGTGAGATATCTTGGGGGTTGCCTCATTGTAGGTCCATGGGCCTATAAGATGCTTTCTTGTTCTAACTTCATAGTTCTGAGCAACTATGGAGTCTTTTCCTTCTCCTGCACCTTCGGGTATGCCAAGTCAAGTACTACTTCCTCAATGGTTCAGGTATGCTTTTCTAACCCTACTCTCTTCTTGATCTACTTTACCAAGCACTCATTAGTATTTGTGCTTGCTAAAGTGGGGGAAAAATGTATAAGAGCGAATTTGCACCCTAGGTGCAATTCCCCTTTTTTCCTTTATCCACCTTAGAAAACCAAAGTCAAATGCTTAATTCCACTTAAGCCCACTGATGGCAGTCCACTTGGCTCCTGTTTTGTGTGTCGGTGGAGGCATTTTTTTTGGAGACACCCACATGGAGCACAAATGGCCGCGCAGTGTGCTTACGTCCCTAGAAAATTCCTACGGCTAAGCCAGCAAAGGCATTACTCTTCCCATTGGTAGTGAAATTGTAATGCCTCCTTTGGCCAACCAACCCAAATATGGAATTTTTCTTTCTCATTCCTTCATATTCACTCTTTCAATTTGTATTTCAATTCTTCACAACTTCACTTCAACTTCTTGACAATTCTTGCACATTTCAAGCTTCCATACTCTCACTCTCACAAGCTCATTTTCACTCACTCCATCAACCCGGTAGAGCATGTTTGGGACCAATGCCATTGTAGCAGAGGCTTGAGTTCCTCTCATTTCTCCCCCAAGAAGCCTTGAGTGCGCTTGTTGGAGGTGGTGCACATGTTGTGAGAAAGATCGGCTAGAAAATGAATTTCTTGGTGAGCTCCTTCTTACTCTTCTTACATTCACTTTTCTACTTTATAATATTAGAGAATATATTGTTTATTTACTTGTCACACTCTGGCCCTTTAGTTGAGTAGCTAGGTTGTTAGTCATTTTGGGTGAGTTCAACCTTGTCTATGTTGTTGTCTGACCGTACGAACTACAACACACCTTTGAGACACCAGTGCACCGCACTATCATCCATAGTACGCATTGACATCCTCAAGTAGAGAGCTCCCTAAGGCGCTAAGTTGAACCCAAAAACTGACTCGCCTAGCCCCACCTTGCAATTCAGGATTGTAGAGTGATTGTGGGACCTCATAATCCTCGTCATTCTCATCCTCATACTCTCATACATTGCACTAAGCTGAGGTAAGTTAGGGAAACCTCTTGCATCTTGGCCCTCCGTGACCTAGGGTCTTGCATGTGGTGGTCCCCCTCTCTTACAAAACCTTGTGGAGGGAATTTTGTAGCCAAGAGGACAACAATGAAGATTTTGAACACATGATATTACTGGCCTACACTCCACAATGATGTAGGGAAATATACAAGGAAGTGTGATAGATGACAAAGGATGGGCCGACCAACCAAATCTGATGAGATGCCCCTTTATCCCTAGGTAGTCATCACTCCATTTGAAAAATGGGAATTGGATTTTGTAGGACCCATTGATCCTCCATCAAATGGTAAATCCTATATCTTAGTATGCACTGATTATGTAACTAAGTGGGTAGAAGTTAAGGACATGAAGCATGCAAGAGATAATAAGGTTGCAGAATTTCTTTATGAGGAAATTTTCACATGGTATGGGGTTCCAAGAGAGATAGTGACTAACAATACAACATAAGGCACAAGAAGTCTACTCCTTATCACCCTCAAGCCAATGGCCAAGTTGAGGTGACCAATAGGGAAATTGAAGCCATTCTGACCAAAACAGTGGCTTTCCATAGGAAGGATTGGGAAAATAGGCTACCATAATTTGTTTGGGCCTATAGGACTACTTGGAAAACCACCACAGGCTTCACTCCTTTTGATTTGTTGTATGGAAAGACAGCTATGATGCCCATTGAGTTTGAGCATAAGACTCTTAAGACTGCACTAGACTTAGGGATGAATATCTCTAAGGCACAAAGGGACATAATCATGTAGCTGAATGCTTTGCATGGAATGAGGAAGACAACCTTGCATCACATAGAGGTAGTGTAGAATCAGAGAATAAAGTGGCATGACAAATTCATAAAGGACAAGAAATTCCAGTCAGGTGATTGGGCACTGCTGTACGACTCAAGGTATCAGGATAATGCAGGAAAATTGTAGAGAAGTTGGCTAGGACCATATGAGGTTGTTGAAGTATTCCCCAATGGTGTTGTTCAACTCACTACCATTGACCCTGTCAAATTTAAGGTGCTTTTCAATGGTCATTTCCTCAGGTTGTATCACAAGCCAACTTCCAAGGAGGAATTCATGCAGAAATTCACTCAGCATGCAACACCCGAACTTCTTGCAGCCGAAGGAAGCGGACCTAGTGTCCCTCCTTCTAGCTAACTAAGGTACGTAACTTTTCATAATAAAAACTTCCACTTTTGTGGGAGTCCACTTCTTCATTCATTCACCCATCCACCCATCCATCTCCACCTTTCTCTCTCTTCCATCACATCGTCATAACTTCACTTTATTCCACCATCATTTCACTTCATTCCATCTCCACTTTCATTAATTGCTCAACTAACTTCTTAAAAGGTGACCGGTACTTTCTCCATAATCTTTGCAACAAATATTCCATGAATTTAGGTACATGTGTATCAATTTGTTACATCTTAACTATCTTTTAGTACATTCATTTAATTATTGTACATTAATATAGACGTTCTCCATAGCACATCATTATTCCCTGCCCCTGTCAAATCGTCATTACTACTGTGCATGTGAGGACACATGCTCAAATTTGGATTGGGAGGAAGTGTGAATACCATGTCCATGTTTTAGTCCATGTTGGCCCATGTCAACAAATTTTAAATTGAGCCAATTTGAATTATGAGTGAGGTGATGGATTGCATGTGTGAGATGACATCAATCGCCGCCATTTTTATTGATCATATCCTTCATTTATTACTCCTTTACTTCCTTTATTGCTTATGTCATAATCCTAAGCCACCAAAAAGGTAGAATTGAGATTATATTAGCATTGGGAATTCAATAGCATTACAGGAAGGAGAAATTGGGCTTTTAGATGAAGATTGCAGGAACAGAAACCTTGCAAAGTGATTGTTTAATTGTAGATAGCTAAAATAATGGGAGGTGGGTTAATTAGAAATGAACCCATGGTTCATGATGTATTACTGTAGGATGCACCTTGCTAGGTCAAGTTCAGAAACTGTTGATGTTTAGATTATTTCTTGAAACTGAATGGTTATAATGAAGACGTTGTCTTGGAATTTTCCCAGACATTGTCTAAAGGAAAGGCCACAATAAAAGGGTTGGATGTAATAGCTACTGAAGAGAGGATTGCAAAAATTATAGGTTTTCATGTCGATGATGAACATTACCCTGCTACCAAAGATGTCAAGTCAGCTAGGGTCAAATTTACAGAACCCAGTGACCCTCCATTGAATGTGGACAAGCAAGGTGTGAAGAGAACCTCTCTACCTGATCCATGGAAGCAAGTAGCTATTTACATTGTGAAGTACCTTACTTGTGAAGGTCATCAGTCGAACCTACATTATGTGCACTTCGAACTCCTAAATCATATGAGGCATGGGAGAAGAATGAATGTGCCAAGTGTGTTAAATCACCTTCTTTCAATCATGGAAGCCAAGACCAAAAAAGGTAGGGATAATTATGTTTCCCACCATTGTCTGATCAAATTATTAGTAGAGAAGTCTTTGTATGATGTGTCTGATATAACTTGGGAAGAATTCTTAAATATTGATCAATTTAGACCAAACCATTTGCAACCTAGGGTTTTGCCTCAACCTTGTAGGGCTAGTAGGAGATTGAGCACTGTTTAAGCCACTCCTGGTGCCTCAACTTTTGGTGCAAACCCTAGTGTAAACCCTCCTGTAGCTAAAAAAACTATAGAGATTAGTTCTTCTGAGATAGAAAATTCAAACAAAGAAAGTTCCTCTTCAAATTTTGATGATGATGTCCCTCTTGGCATCCTAATTTGAACTAAGGCACAAAAGAAAGAAGAAAAAATAAGGAAGGGAAAATCTCAAAAGAAAACAGCAAGAAAAGAAGCATCAAGCTCTAAGAAATGGAAGGCTGACACTATTCTTCCTACAGCCGAAGAGAAACATGAGAGCCCTCCTAGAAAAATAAGATCAGTTGGACCAACTGCTGGTATGTCTCTGCAGGGAAGCCCTAGGACTAGAGAAACATCATGGGAGGACACGGAAGCCCCAATGGGGCAGGTGAATGGTGAGGAAAAGGAAATATTTGAGGAAGCAGCAAATACAAGATTGGTAGAGCTTGTTTCCATCGCAAAACAAGCTAAAATTCAAGAGTATGAGGAGAATTAGGAGCTCCTATAACAAGAGAAAGAGAAAGAGTTCCTACAGTAAGATCAAGATACCCAAAACCAAAAATGGGAGAACAATTAGCACCCCTGCAGTCAAAATTGGATGAACAATCAGAATCCCTACAGCTGGGGCCACATGAAGAGCAAGCATCAGTGCCAGGAAATTTTTTGGTAGGAATACATAAGCCCTCTGATTTTTCAATGCACATGGTAGCAATGAACTTATGGAATGAGATGCAAAAGAGGGGAGAGGAATGGAAAGAGGAGAAATGCTAGTTGAAGAAGGAAATTCAAAAGAGAGATGAAGAGATTGAAGCGAAGAATACAAAAATTCTTGCTTTAAAGGAAAAGGTGGACAACATAGCAGCCTTAGTACCTCATATATTAGAATGCAGGACTCCTCCAAGGGTCTATACTCTATATTTGAAGGAGAAGAATCTTTCTTTTAAACTTGCAAGGATTGTTTCAGGTTTGAATCCTTCCATTGAGACTCCTCTTGAATTTTTCCTGGCTTATCAGATTGCTCCTCCTAAAATGAAAAATTTGTTGTGTGAATTCTATTTGCATAATTATGTTGTGTCCAAAGATCATGATTGGAATCCATTTTTGTATGTTGGGGATCTCCAATTAAGGGAATTCATTTCCTAGATACAAAATGAAATTAGTTGGGGACAGCAATTCAAGATGTATAGGAAAATAGAATCCAACACTCCCCTGCCCATCAGAGTTGAATCTAGAAAACTGAGAGACATTTTTCAAGGAATGGATCCTTCCTAAGAGAGAAGCAGTTTACAAAAAATATGAGAAGGTAGAAAAAACCACAGGGGAATCTATAACGGGATATCTGGCACAAAGGTGGAATAGTCTGACCAATGAGTTAAAACAAGTTGAGCCTCACTCTCTGCAACACTATGATGCAACATGCAAAAGACTTGATAGATATATACAGATTGGAAGATCGAAGGGACAATTGTGGCTTCCATTAAATTTTCAGCCACCTATCCTATTATGGCCAATGTCAAATTTTAGGTATTACCAGTATGATATAGCTATAGAGAGGCAAAGATGGAACAAGTTGGACAGCAAGCAAGGGTTCTATTGGGACCCTAATTCATACACTGCAAGAACTGATTTAGGACAACTAGTAGTTACAAAATTCAGGGCATTAACTAAGCAAAAGAACAACCCTTCCTCTATTGGAGGACCAACAAAGCCTTAGGTTGGGGGGAGTGATGAGTCCAATTTTTGGCTCAATTTTGATAGATTTTATTATCCATTTGTTGTTGTTGTCGTAGGCTTTGATACTTGGATGTTGACCTTTTTATGATATTTCCTCAAAACCATAGACATTGGGCATGAGTTTATTTTTGTAACCTTTAAATGGCATTGACATGCTATATGAACTATCGATGTTAATTTTACATGTGGATTAATGAATGTTACTTTAAGATAGTTACAGATATGCAATTTTTGTGTGTACTAATATTGTTGTGCAGATATAATTAGAGCCTACAAAATTGAGGAAGATTCTGCCAGTTGGTCGTTTTCCATAAAGGTCAACAAGGTGATCATTCAAAGGTCAATGGAGGGAAGACTCTCAATGGAGGGAGATTCCTAGTTTAAATTAAAGAATTGTAACCACCTTGTAAATGGTCTTAATTATTTGTTGAGTGAATATAGGAGTTACTATTGTGCTAGATCTGCGTTAAGGAAAACATGCTTGACTAGATTCCACGCATGATAACCTCCTCTCCACTTTTTATGCTTTCCCTAAAGTGGCGTCCTCCTAATCTGTTGGAGTTGACCGCCTTGCTAGGTAGTTAGTAAGTAGTTTTTCTTCCTATAAATAAGACTCAAATGCTCCTTCTCATAAAGTTGATTAATCTAATGATGTACTCGCATTCTTAGTTTTTCAATAATATAGTTATGATGCTCGATTGTACTCATGCTTTCCAATGAATAAAATGAAGTTATAAGTTCATACATATGAGTTTACATTTGTCTTAAAGGATACCCATCCAAGGGGACCCACTTGGTGAGCATTCCATCCTTTAGTTTAGTTAATATTTTTTGTTCAACAATTAGTTAAGAATCTGGCACTATCTATTCTTGTAGCCACTAGAATTCCATTTTGTGATTGTTCCTATAGCCAAAGCAGACATAGTAGTTTCCTATCTGTTTGCTCAGATTTTCATTTTTGTCATGCATTTCAGCTTAGTATAGTTGTTGGTTGATGTTCAACACTTATATTACTTCTTTCCAAGCAATTTACTTTCAGTATTATGTCTTTCTTAGTTGTAGAATGAATATGGCTACTTTGGATTCCTAGTGCACATACTGTGCTGACCCATTTCAAGTCTACGTCCCTAGGTTGGAAAGTTAAATGCACCTTCATGATGATTGAGATAGCTATTCAAATTAGATGTCCAATCTCTAAATCACAACTGTAAGGGCTTAGTTCTTAAATCATTGTAGGAGGCCAACACTGCCCTTCTTAGATCTATCTGCAAATCTCTATTACAATTTGATAGTTGTTGAAATCATACATTTTTCATATTAAAGAACATAGTCTAATTAGGTTAATCAAGGAAAATTAACTCCAATCCATTCCAAGCCTCAAAAAGATGCAAATCCAAGTCTAATCATCTCACCTTCATGGTTGAAATTCAATCTAATCACCTTGTTGATCTACATCTTAATGAAACCTTAAAAAAAGGAGAAAATGATTCTAGGTTCTTTATAAAAGACATAAACACCCTCCTCTCCCCTCCTTTTTTTCTTCGTTTCACTAAGTCCAAAAAACTATTGAGAGAAGATAATTGGTTGAAGAAGTTAAATCAAATCCCATTTGTCATATATATGTTAAATTTAGAATAAATCCAAAGAGATCAAAGCAATATCAAACCCTTCATTCTAAATTAGCATTGCCTCTGATTAAGCATAAAAAACATTAAATAAATAAATATTTGAAATTCTTTTTTTGGATATATAAATTAGGCTCAAAATGGGGGCCTAACCCCAAATATAACACTTAACCAATCATACAAAAATTATGAAAAAAATACAAAAAACTAGTCACACTTGTCCATGCTCACCCACTCTAGTCACATCCAACTAATCTGCAATCTCCATTGCCACCACGTCCACCACTCCTTCCTCCTCCCCCCTATGATCCTGATACCATCTACTTCTGGAAAATCCAATACTTCGAACTCAACCTCCAGGTTATGCACCCTCGTTAGCTCCTTTAGCAGGTTAATCTTTCTTTAGACCTTCGCCATGCAAACACCCATGTCTTCACCAACACTCAAATAACAAAGGGTATCCATGAACCATTGATTAGAAGGGTCAATTTTGGCCAAACACCACCCACTAGTCTCATCCCTAACCCCTTAGGTAAAACTCCATGGCTTCCCTTCATCATTCTTTCACTAAATAGGAAGCGTACCATGACTCTCTCCTCCCGCACATGAAGCAACCGTGCCATGAGCATACATGAGATGTTTGATTTGACTTTGAAGTAGTAGGTGGAAAAGAGAAACCTTTCACATAGAATTTTTTTTATTGGCTCCAATGTTTCTTCATTTGCAACATTGAAGATCCACCTAAGCCTTGTGTCTAAAATCACTCCTCTAAAATCCATCTTCCTCTCCTTCATGCCCAAAGAGATGGTGGTCTCCATGCTCAATTTTGCTATATTTATCTCTTTGTTTCTCAATTTAAAATTGAACCAATGCCACCTGCACCCATCTGTAGTTAAAACCCTGACAAACCATACCTCAGCTTTTGCATCCCATAGCCTAACAGGCTAGATTGTGTGTGTGGGAAAGCTATTATTAAACATAGGTATACCATTGGATTCACCAATAATATTAATCGCATCTTTTTATATCTAGTCAACTTTGACATTCCCTTCCCTATAAATATGGGAAATTTTCAACTCCTCAACTACCGCTCTCCCCAAAAATGCAAGAAAGACAATTTTCAATTTCTAGTTTGGGGTCACCTTCTTACAGATTTTATTGATAACTATAATAGAATCGTCTTCAAGATGTACTTTTGAGAACACAAGAACTTTCTACATAGATTTAAACCCAACTGAGCCACTTGGAACTTTGCTTCATTATTAGTTCCCTCCATTAGTCTTTTCACTCATCTAGTAGTTTGTTCTCCATTATGATCTCTTATAATACACCCCACTCCTAAAGGGCCAATATTTCCTTGGGTTTCCCCATAAAATTTCACCTTTACCCAGCCTTCTATTGACGGATACCATTTCACATCTGCTTTGGGATTTCTACTAATATCAACCTTAATATCCCTATAAATAGGGGAATATTTGAAATTCTTACCAAACACAAACCTTTTTGTTGAAGTAAATGATCATGATTGTGATGATTTATAGTTTCTTAAGCCTTGTGCAAGATCTAAATGATATGTAACTATTATAATATTGAATGGGAAATATGATGATGGTAAAAGCACGAGGATATTTTTAAAACTATTTAAGCCTTAAGTGAAGGATAGATGGTTGCATTTATAGGCATGTGATTGGGGATGTGAATAGTTGAGATTCGGTGTTGGATGAAAGTGGAGGTTATTTTGGTGCATTAATCATGCAAGAACCCCCTTGCATTTAATGATGACTAGTTTATGCGAATGGTGGAGATTTTAGTAGTGAAATGAATGGCTATGATGTAAGTGATATATATTTTTTAATTAATATGGATGAATGATGTGGAAATACTTATTTAAATTTGGAGGTATAACTATTTTAATTTTATTTATTTATTTTTATTTAATAATAAAATGAAAATGAATCTAATAAATAAAGTTCAAAAGCATGTGTTCAACCCTTTTTGTGTTCTTATCAAGGTCAAAAGACTAAAGATAGACGAGTGTAGAGGAACTATTATAGAAGATGAATAGAAAACTATAAATGATGGATGAAATGCATAATGCCCTAGATGTAAAGAATATGGATAAAAGATAATAGGTTTACACTTGATTTCTATTAGTGGGTTTTCATCATGGTACTTAAACCCAAGGTGGCATAGGCATGGTTTTCACTATTGGACATTGTTTTCTCTTTACTTTTATTTTTATTTTATTTTTATAGCATTAGCTTTAGGTATAAAATTACTCAAGGTTTCCAGTAATGGTATAGTGTGATAGATAAATTATGGTGTTGTGGTTCTTGAAACCAAGGTTAAAACCCCATTGAGGCATTATTACTAAGAATTTATGCTAGGGATGAGGTCCCTTATTTGTGATGTCATCGATTTATAGCTCCAAGTCAAAAGTGTTTACCAAAAAAAAGCTTAAGTTGCATGATGTTCAAGGCCTCATCAAGATATTCTCCATCTTGCATGGCCAGTTTACAGGTTCCTAATCTAAATCTAGAAATGATGATACATGGAACTAACGAGTTAGGCTCAAACTTTCCCTTCTTTTCATAATCCTAATTAGTGCTTCTTTAGTTTTACTTGAGGACAAGATCACCAATTTTAAAATCTATGGAGTTCATGCACTTGTTGTAACTTTTTTGTAACCAATTTTGATATGCTTGCAAATTATTTAGTGCATTTAACTATTTTTCATCATGAAGCTCTAATTCATGGAGATGTGCAACTTGGCACTCTTCATCATCAATTATCTTGCAAGTAGATATACAAATACCATAACTTGATCTTAATGATTAAGATGGATTTCAATCCAATTATAAGGGAATAATGAGTTTCCATTGTTAGTGTGTATACAATAGTATAACAATCCCATAAACTAGGATCAATTTGGAGATATCAATATTGATCAAAATAAGTAATGATAGTCTTGGTGATTTTAATGAGGGTTTTATGGGATGCTTCAACTTTTCTGCTACCTTGAGGATTATAGGGGGGAGAACTTATTCTTGATATTGAGCTTATCACAACAAGCTTGAAATTCTCAATTCTTGAAGGACCTACCATTATTGATAATTATGAAAAATGGATTCTATAACAACAAATGAATTGCTTAAAGATACACTTGGATTTTTTTTTTCTAGTTACATGGGCAAGAGGAATGGCTTCTACCTATTTAATGAAGTATTTAATAGCAATGATAATGTGCTTATGTCCATTAGAGGAAGAGGGGTTTATATTCAAAATTAGATTGAGTCCCCACATAGAGAAAGGCCAATTTTTTTTGATAGGTTGCAATTCTTGATAAGGTGAATGAATAAGTTCTTTGTGCTTTTGGAAAGTTATAAATTTTATGGTATATTAATAAGAATCTCATTCCATACTAGGAAAATAGTATCTTATTTGCTAGGCTCATACAATTGGTGTGTACTCTACAAATACCATTGTGAACTTCTTTGATTGTCAAATTGGCCTTTTATGAATTTAAACATCTTAATAGAGTAACATCATGTACCCTATAATATATGGTGTTTCCAAGGAGGGTGAAATGGGAAGTGCAATGAATAAAATATTTTTTCTAGTTATGTGAAATATTGGGTGGATGGACTTGGTCATGAAGGTAAGTGTAATTTTCATGATGCTAGGGAGATTTTGGACCTTCAATCTCGCATATCATATCAAATTTTAAGACTTCATATGCTAGAATTGAGAGCTAATCAACCAAATATAATCATTATAAATTATTTACATTTATTTTCATAACATCTATATATTTATTGTTTATACAAGGAACTTTCTCAAATTAAATGTGTACAAAGTATTTATTGATACTATTATCCACTTTTGTAAGGGAATAAATATTTTATATTTGGTGCAGAATTCATCATTGACTTAATTGATGATGATTTGGGAGTCACCAAAGATCAACAATGGATATTCCATTAAATTGCTATCTTAGGACCTGCGATAAGTTCTTCATATTCAATGATGTCGGTGCAGGGAAACTTAATTATAAATTCTTTGAGAATGATGTCACCTTGCATTGTGAGGAACACAATTCACACCCCTAAGCCATGAGCAATGAAGGAGCCATATAAATAAAGTTTCTAGTTAGGTAGCTCATCAATAGATAAAATTAACTCATTCAAAATTGCATTGTGTAAAATTTATTTATCATATAGTAATGCTTATGCCAATTGGTCAAAAATTATTTATCTTTTGATAGATTTATAATTGCCATATTCAATATCAAACTCACTGACTAGAACAATACCCACTTCACCATTCTTCATGTGATAGAAAATTGTGATAGTAAATACTTGAGAGGGTCAATTTAGCAACACGTTTTATTTTGTTGTTGAGCATGTAATGTCACAAATTTTGAGATATAAAGATAATACCTAAAATTATTTTCTCCATGGGGTATAATTTAATTTATATGTTACTAAAGTGTTGTATAGATAATAACACACTCTTTCTTTTCATTGATCATTATGTTAAGCTATGACGGATTTCAAGATAAATTATGTTGTTGAGATGTATAGAAGAAAATATTTTCTTGGAGTGGGTACAACTAGCATATAGGCATATTTGAAATATATTTCTCAAGGTGTTCAAAGTATTGTTGAAATTTCTCACCCCAATGAAAGACTATTTTTCTTTATTAAAATGATTGACATTTATTTACGAGCTATGAGATAAATATTTTAAATTCTTGGAGATTTCCTTTTAAACTATGAAGTTTCTTGATTTTATGAGGATATTTTTCTATGATGGTCATAACTTTATTTGGATCAATTTCAATACCATGTATAAATATGATGAATCCCAAGAAATGTCTTGATATAAAACCCAAAACACTTATTTTGGAGATTGAGATTAATTATGTATTTTCTTAGTGTCATGCCTATATATTTAAACTAAGGCCATAAGACAAAACTCAATTTTAAAAAAAAAAATTGGGTTGAGTTAATGTAAACAAATTCATGCTTAAAGGAATTACTTCATAGTAGTAGTAGTAGTAGAGTTTCCTTTGGAAATCTACATCATGTGGGAAAGTTTGGGTTCTCAGGACGAGGTCTGGACATAAAATGTTTCATGTGAGTCTAAATAATTTATTGTTCTAGGTTTGATTTCCTAACATAACACTGACTTATCAATAGGACCCTTAGACAGCCATTTCTATACAACTTACCATTGCGGTATTTATTTGAGGATAACTGAATGAGGCCTTGAGTTAAGAATTTCCTCTAAGGATACTTTTTTTGACGTATCTAGAATCATTGTTACAATGCCCCTTTAAGAGAACAACCAAATGAAAATAATAATATTTTAGTTTGAAACTCTATTATACACTAACCTATGTTATTTGATTTTACTATCTCTTTTGTTGGACATCATCCTAATTGATAAAATTAATAATTTGTAATAATTATTCAAATTTAGACTTTTAGCCACATTTCATGTAGTCTTCCAAGCACTGAGATTCCATTTCTACGTTTTTTTTTTTTTTTTAAACTTCATTTCTTCCAAATATTTCTCATAAAATATCTAACAATAATAGGAATAATTTATTTACTAGCTATATTGAAAGAATCATTAGTAATCAAATAAACAAATTAATATTTAACTATAATCCATTAAATAATTAACAAATAATCATATTAACTTTTTACCAAAAATATTGATTTAACAAAATCATTAATTATAAATTAATAAAACAACAATTAACATTCTAGTAAAATTGAATAATGAAATCTTTAGAATTTAATGACCATTATTGTGGTTACTATTTTATTTGTGCCTTATTTGTCCAAAATCATTAATAAAGTCTAACATTATACCACTTTAGTAATCTTATTATTATTATTATTTATTTATTTATTTATTCTATTAATAAACTCATGAACTAATTTAATGGGCTCACTTTAGTCATTTAAATATGGAAGTATAAATCACATGTTATTTCTTTCTTTTGTTTTATTATTACTTTAGGTTGTGAATTCCCTTAGGAATGTTAGGAGATTATGATTTAAGATTTATTTCTCCCCCATAGTTCCCACGAATTCCTCTCTAAGTCTAGTCTTTTTTTTAATTTGTATGAAATCAAATCAACCTAAGCTCCTCACGTGTGGAAGAAATGAAATGGGCCCTACCAACACTTGGGAATTTTTCCCACTAATGTTGATAAGTTTAACATATTAAAGTGAGCCAAGTTTCCTTAATGGTGGCAATGAAGTTTTAAGCGCATTATTTAATTGGGTCTACTTAGTTAAGAAGGCCCAAAGAACTCCATTACAAAACAAAACATAAAAAGAGTTGCCCTAATATTGGGCGTTATGCTTTTTATGAGAAGGAAACCCTATTCTCATTGTCTTTAATCCACAGTGAGAGAATGGTAGCGGCAAAAGGGTTGGTTGCTGCTGCAAATCGAATTCCACCAGATCTAATATTTCGAGTATTTGCATTTATTTATTTATTTTGGTTATTCTAGGTTAACATCAAATGAAGGTTTTCAATTCTACATATTGATCATTATATCCCTTTTGTTGAAGGAGAGTATTTTCTTATTTTTGATACCTATATACCCATTTCATTTGTCCCTATTCCCTAAGAAAACAACTATATACCTATTAGCCATTGTATCACAGTCATAGCTATATATTTTGTTTGGTTTTGTATTGTTCTTTTCTTTTTTTAATTTAATTTAATTAATTTATTTATTTCTAAAATTTTCTTACCATTGCTAAACGTTTAGAGATATCAGATGTTTATCTTCCCATTGGTCTATGTAACCTAGTATCCTACTCTTCATTACAGGGAATACAAATATTTTATCATAGCAGAGCAAAGATTTACAGCATATGAGGAAAATATCAGTGAAACAAGGATGCTTTTGCAATATCATTTTATCATTCTTCCCATAACTAAGTAAAAGTAAACTTGTGTATTTTATTGTTGCATGTATAGTGTTTTTTTTTTTAATCTTTTACAGAACCACAAAGTCATTCATATGCTACAATTTCTTTCTGAGATACAAATCAACAAACAGAACAGAGTTACAACATTTGCTACAACAATCATTAGATAGCAGGTCATATGGAGGTATGAACTATAGGAACTTGTTTCCACTGTAATAGTTATCTACTGAAATAGATATTCATATAACAAATTGTTGTACCCAAACCAAATTTTTTGCTTCATCAAGGCATTTTGCATAAAATAGTCTAAACCTTGCTAAAATGATGTAAAATACAGTTTTTGGGCAATATCAAGCATGGAGTTTTGTTAATGTTTTGTCAGTCAAAGGCAGTTCCATTGATCAGAACCTGAATCAGAGACTCAACGAAGCATTTCACATGGAGGAGCATTTCACGGCGACACTTATACTTTTATATGGTCATTTCAATGGCTAAAATGATGATTTCAATGGTCAATTTTTGAAGATATTTCAAGGAAAAGCAAAATAGCGCACCTGTAGCCCAGGGGCGCCCTTCTTTTTGAAGGCCTTAATTTTGTAATAAATGCTCATGAATACAGTCAATCTCTTCAATTAGTCTTTACCGACGAGCTATCCGCGAGGCTATCTATAGCCCATAACTCTTAACCAGCATGTGAAGATTCTCGTTCCAGAGTGCAGAGCTTGTTCTTTTCCATCTTTAGTGCCTATAGCTTAGGGTGCCTTTCTTAATGAGGTGTTGGATCTTGGCATTTTGATGATTGATGCAGTCAATCTCTTCACAACTAGTCGCTTCATCCGACGAGTTATCAAACGCAATCATCCGAAGTCCTAGAGCTCGGCAGTCGACGTCTGAAGATGAGCTTGTAAAGAGACTTCACATCTTTGAGCTTCTTCGTTGCGTTTCCAGTGCACCTGTAGCTCAGGGGCGCTTTTCAAAATGACCCTTGAGATGATCCAGTTTGCTGATAAGGTCTTCCTGACATCAGTACTACTCTAGTCCAGCTTCGCGTTGCACTAAGTTGCCTATTAATCCGACATTTTCGAAAGATCGTGGGCGAGATTCTACCGCACGTAAATAAGTTTTAACGGACTGGCATAAATTTCATTGTATTTTATAGGCCGGCGCTTAGCCTTTAGGCTCTGCAGATGAAGTTGTTCGCGATTCAAGTCTTCACAAGACTTGAGCTGCATTACTTTATCTATTCAACGAGTCACCAAGTAGCCTTCGGATTTGGAAAACGCCAGACATGCGTGGTCTTGGTGAATTATCAAAAACTAAGACAATCATTAGATAGCAGGTCATATTGAGGTACGAACTATAGGAACTTGTTTCCACTGTAATAGTTATCTACTAAAATAGATATTCATGTAACAAATCTGCCATGACACTTATTCACAAAAGAAAACATTAATACATTTTATGACCTTCAGCCTTGTTTTTTTCTCTGTCGCTTTATGTGTTACTATTTATTTATTTTTTCTGTAAACATCTTATTTCAGATCTAAGATTTACTTCCCATCACATTCCATAGTAACATCTTTTACGAGGTGTGAATCATAATGTATTGCAATTGAATCATAATTGTGGCATACATATTTCAACAACACAGGTCGTACTATTACAACAGTTGGTGGTGTGGACAAGGAAGGAGGGGTAGAACCACAACTTCTTTATGAACAGGCCTCCTTATTGATCAACTTATCTGCACATAAAAACAACCAACTCTCCATAATCAGTGGGAGCTCCCCTCCCAGTCATAGGGCCAAAATAGCCCACCCCCAAGCTAGGGGAAAACCAAGGTGACCAGGTTGCACAACTTCACATTTTCTTTATGACATTAACATATTGCAGCAACATAACCACAAAACCAACAAGCACTTAACACATAATACTTCATTCAAAGACTACATTATAGGTTCAAACATCACAACACATGCACACAAGGCTCATTTCCATGAGCCCCAAAAAGGGGGAGTGGGGACATCTACAAGAGAGGAGAAGAGTAGCAATTCTTTTTGTATAACCAGCTTTGTAACTATTCATTTTCATCACATAACCACCACTATACTTTCATTACACAACCCCTATAGACACCCAAATCATCTCCATACATGTCATATATCACATTAACCTTCACCACACAACCAAGAGCAAGTTTCATGGGTACTCATACCCTCAAAATCAACCCCTCTATGGACATATCACCCACTCAAAACCCCATACATAATGAGACCTCCATGCTATGGTGGCTCATTCAACACAACAAGCAATTTCCAAACAAAACATTCAACACAATAAATAATTTCAAACCCAACATCCATAGTGAACAACACAAATTATCACAATAAAAGATCACATTCATTTCCATGAAATTGACACAAGAAGGATAACAAATACCAACCTACAATGTCTTCAAATTGGCAATATCAGCAATCCTCCCTCCAAGCTTTTTCTTCCAATCTTCTTTCACACTCCTCCAAGTTGATACACCCAAACTAGTATGAATGAGTAAATCCCAATGCTAGAGTCTTTTCAAAAACCAAACTCTCCTATGAACCCTAATTCTCCATCCTCAATTGTGAGGGCACAAGTGTCACCTTCACAATTGATCACCTATCACTCTCTATTCCCTTTCACACTTTTGGTGTTTGTTCTTTTAAGTATGCCTAAATCCCATGCCTTATTCACTTTGAAATTTCGTCACTTTTGCAAAGTGCTTCATAAAAGGGGTCTTAAGGCTTTAAAATTTATTTTTAAACTCATGGAATTACCACCAAGCCCTATCCTTATGACTTAGGTTCAAGAAAACAACATAAAACATTAAGAAAACACATTAAATTACATTAAAAATTTGGGCTTGAAATTTCACCACAATCAACTTGCACAAGGCATTGCACCCGACATAAAACAATAACTTTTACAAGCACAACACACACATTATCCACATTAAAAAAAAGCATGACATGTAAGACCTTATCCTCTCCAATGAGTTAGGTCGGTAACAGAACACCACACATATTTCACCTGGGTATTTCCCTGAGTCCACTGGTCATGGACTAACCTGCACACTCAATTGCAAACGTTAATCCATCCTCACAATAAAATGAAGCATGAAAGATACAACATGATATTTATGTAATAGCATTTAAAGAACTAGGAAACTCGTCACATTCATTCATTCCATAACATTAGAATCATGACATTAACAAAATCATTCTTCAATAAGATGGACCATAAATGCACTACATGTGATCTCAGCCCAAGTTCATCTAACCCTATTAACATATGCTCATAGAACAATAATAACAAGATAATTGCATAACATCGTAAAACCATATCGATATGGATAACATACATGCATGAGTATAATATGCCTGTGGTAACATCAAAGCATGCCAAAGACAAAATATACGATATCAAGCATCCATAATCCAAAAACTGTCT
Organism: Sequoia sempervirens; assembly: GCA_007258455.2. NCBI lineage: Eukaryota > Viridiplantae > Streptophyta > Pinopsida > Cupressales > Cupressaceae > Sequoia > Sequoia sempervirens. The sequence continues at coordinate 72,234 of VDFB02085238.1, read as the reverse complement.
GTGTGGATCATATAAATCACATGTCACAAAAATCCCTGGTACTGAAAAGATAGGTCTCACACTTAGTCTTTCAAAAATTTGTTGTAAGATAATGGAATACTCTCCTAGAGTCTTTTATTTGACCACTATATCATCCGCATAATCTTTGACAATATCATATAGTGTGTCATAGAAAATAAGCTTCATAGATCTTTGGTAAGTTTCCTTCACATTATTCAATCCAACAGACATGACTTGATAACAAAAGGACCCACAAGGAGTAATGAATGATGTTTTGTGTCAACTCTCAAGTGTAATTTGAATATGATTATGGCTAAAAAAACCACCCATGACAAATAGCATTTCATATCTAGTGATTAAATCACCAATCATATTAATATTTGGTAAAGGTGAATCATCTTTGAGACATACCTTGTTGATATCATAAAAAAAATTGTACACGCCTTATGTTTGTGGGTTTATTATTGATAAAAACAATGTTATAGATCAATTAAAATAATTAATTGGCTAGATAAAACCAACTAATAAGATTTTTTGTAATTATTCTTTGAAAATAAAATCCACCTTTGGGTGCATTTTACTTGGATTTTGTTTAATTGGATTAACATTTGGTGTATAAAAAGGTAATGCACCATAAGGGATGAATCTCATTCAGGCATGTCAACATAAGACCAACAAAAAACCAATAGGGTAGTGAAAATCTCTTTCTCCTCAAGATTAAGGACAGTTGAAATTTTAGTGATATTGGGGATCTCTTTTGTTCCAATATTGATATTAATGGATTCCTCAATAACTAGTGTACGCTTTTCTTGAAAGTGTATTGGAACAACAAGAATTGAGTTCCTCATCTATTAGTGCCTTAGGGAGGTCTCCACTAATAGACTGTCTTTATTTTTTTTTTTCATCTAATAGCTCCTCAAAGAAGTTTTGATTAGGGGACTTTAAATTTTTTTTTATATGACCAAGGAACTCTTCCTGTTCCCCAAATAAGTTGATGTATCCATATTGATTTCAAAGCCTTTTTGTGATCTCTAGGTGGGATATTGCCTCAAAGTCCCATGAATTATATGTGTGAAGTGGGGTTAGTGGAAAAAGGAAATGAAACATGAATTGTTAAATAAGGGTTAGAATTCACAATACCCAAATCAAGAAATGATCAAACCCCACTTAAAAATGAAATTGAATGCATACATGGTTAGAAATCATCATATAGTAATGAAAATCAAAATCAAAACATGAAAAAAACCAAGTGTAAACCTTGCATTCCATTTTAATGGTTGATGGTATGTTGGATTGCTCAATCAAGAAGCTCCCATAATTGCAAAAGCATGAAATGATGACCTAGATGAATGATAAATGCTCAAAATGCTTAATGATATGAATGTGCTCAAGAATTCAAAGTTTCACAAATGATCTAGGTGTATGATAATGAAGGAATGATGTTTGTTTTATAGATTTCCAAGATTATGATCAACGGTTGAGATTAGATCTTAACATCAATGAATAAGAGTGAATCAAGGAAGATGAGGGATCAAGATCAATCTGAACTCAAAATATCTCCATAATTTAAGGAAATTGGTTTAAGCTATTTTGAAATGAAGGGTGATTATTAGATCAAGAAATGGAGGGTTGAGGATGATAGATATTTTAGGATATTATGAAAAAGAATATTCCATGGGAATATTCCTTTGAGAGGGAAATTAGAACAATTAAATAATTTAAGATTATTTAATTATGGAGGATTACGATATTCTTTATGAAAAAGGAATATTCCAAATGAGTGGGATGAAAGTTAGATAATTAAATAATAAAGATTATTTAATCATGAGATATTAGAGGAAAATTAGATTTATGGCTAATTAAATAATTAAAATTATTCAATTAGGGGAGACTAAGAGGAAAATTAATGAAATATGATGAATTAATTAAATACTTCAAAATTACTTAATTAATAGAGGAAATAGGTGAAAATGATAGAAAATGGTGTTAAAAGGGGAATAGTGATGCAAGAAACGAAAATGTTGTATTATGCAAGATCAAGGATGAATATGGTGAAAATACAAGATTAATGATGTGTAATACGAATTAGGAAATTTTTCATATCTACATTTTGCCCCTCTTTGACACAATGTACCTATTGCATTGTTTCAAAGATAATCGTTGCTTAGATCAAATTAAAAAAAAAAAAATTCCCTATTTTGCCCTAGTGGATGATTGAAGGACAATAGGATGCTAAGTTGCCCCCTAGAGAGTTTGGCCAAAAAATAATAATTTTCGATTCAGGCTCACAACAAGATTTTAAGACCACTTTAGATGAGAAGAGGACGAAAAACTAGGCCCTAGGGGTCCCAAAAAATATTCAAGATAAAAAATGAGGCTCAAAAGATGACCTAGTAGGGTGGTCACTAGGGAAACCCTAGGCTTTGGGGGGCATAGATAGGAAATTAATCTCAAATAATCCTTATTTTCACTCTCAGCTTTTAGAAATTTCTACCTCCTTAGAGCTCTCAACTTCCAGAGTCTTCAGACGTGCATTGACTATGGATTTCGTACCTCGAGCACCACACTGAGTAAACCTCATAGAATAGTACCAGAGGCTAGCAAGCGCAAGACCTACGATACGTATAACTTTAATTTCTTCTTGCGCATAGATTTAGGATTTTAAATTCATAGCTAAAGGTAGGCTAACAAATGTGTCAGTCTTTGGATAGGCATGTTTGACCACAACTTTGTCATGTTTGGCATTAGTGAATGCTCAATTTTATAAAAGGTGGTGTGTGTGCAAAACTTTATCATGTATACCATAGGGTAGTGCATTTGAAGTGAAACTTTTGAAAAAGTGTTTGTGTTTTCTTTTTCACAGATGCAATTGGGGCTTTAGTGCATTTATAGAAAATTATGTGTTTCAATTTTATACAATGACATGTTTGCAAGAAAGCTCGTGTTTGCTTTTTTAGCTAGAAGACTTAGGATTTTTACCTAATTTTTTACAATTTTGATGTCGTGGGAACTATGCTTGTAGTTGATGCTTCATCCCCTCTACATGATAGAGTGGAGACCCAAGATTTTGGATAGACTAGCTCACATTGGAGATTTTGAGATTTAGTTTCTTATTGTTGTTGGCTTATACCATATTGCCTATATGCTTGAGATCAAAGCGCATCTGGCTATGATGACCGCTTTAGTGGAGAGATGGAGATTTGACATTGCTACCTTTCACCTTCCCACTGGAGAATGTATAGTTACCTTAGAGGATGTATGGTGCACCCTTAGGATTTTGATTCATGGTGCTCGAATTGAGTATGATGTGGATTGAGGAGTCACGTCTATGGCGAGACTCTCGGGAGAGGACCAACTGGAAATTATAGAAGGAAAAATTGACTTATAGACTTATGTCGAAGAGGTACATGATATCACCATTATTCTTGTTGGATTGATCATGGGGCCTTTGATGCTTGATAGATGATCATGATAGTTTCTTGTGGGATGGGGAGTTGTGATCAAGGGAATGATGCTAGAGGGTACTACATATGCATGGGGTCCCTATGTTGTTGCACATTTATATATTTATATGCATGAAGTATGTTACAGAGGTGCTACCAGCATATCAACAGGTTTCAGCCTACTTCATGTCTAGGCATGGGAGAGGATTTCCATCACTTGGCCTAAGGGATTCGAAGAGAGGGATGTTGATGATACTTTCTCATATAGGTACTCAAATTTTCTTACATATAAGTGCCCTAGATAGCTACATTATTGAAGAGCCTAGTTTGATGACATGACACAATTCATATGGTGTCCATGGATCTGATGTGAGGTGTGGAGAGATGATCATCTCCACATGACATATTGCAGACAAACCTGATGGTTGATCGAGCAGACTCAACATATTCTAGAGTGATATTGTTGAGAAAATGTGTCTCAGCCTTGGAATTACATAGGTTACATTGATACATGAGGTATTGTTCATCCAACAATGACAGGGGGTGTGGGGGGTCTCCCCTGTAAGGGATCCAAGGGGATCATCCCCTGGCTAGGGTCTAGGGGCAACGTGCTCTAGCAGGAGCTCAGGGCAGTGCCCTCAAAAGGAAAATTTTATTTATATTTTATTATTGTAAATCTGGATTGTTCATCATTGTCTCATATCTAACGACCGATATTTTATTAGCTTGACTTTCCCTAGAAGGCAACCCTTTTTATGAGGGAATTGTATTATAGCTATGTATTGTGATATATACTGAGATTCTGATAGTGGTTATTTTTCCTCTGGATCTCTAGTTGGTGATACTCCTAAGAGAAGCTTGCTCTACAAGTATATTGTAATATGTGATTTCTAAATAATATATTGGGCGGCTTTTGGAGTGTGGGGTCTTGCTCCCGAAAGGGTTTTCCCCACATAAATCACTATGTTGTGGTATGCATGATATTTGTGTTTTATTTTTTTTCAGTTTCTATAATTGTTAAAGATCTGTAAACTTTTTTGCATTATTCTCCTCTCACTTGATTAGTGTAGGAAGTTGTTTTGCTACCTTAGCTTCCTTACAGATATCTATCAAATAAGGTCCATAGAAAATTTGGAGAGAGACAGACTGTGTTTTTTGTTGACTATCATGCCACCTACGCCTAGACTACTAGATATGTTCCTACATGGGGTCTTATAGCATCTTCTAGGACAACTTTAGCAAAGTTTGACCACATGGTTCTCATGGGTTGGGGATGGAGGTGGTCCTAATGATCCAGGGACTGCCCAAGATTATGATGCATGGTTGGATCCATGACATCCACTAAGATTTACACTTGTTTTGGAAGTAGATGCACCAAGAACCATTGGGGCTCAATGGAGGAGAGATGGAGTAGGGGTTGGCTGAGAGGTCAGGTAGAGAAAAAGGGAAGTTGTTGAGCACCAATAGCTAGCATAGGTTGTACGATAGGATCCTCCCCATCAAGATGATCAACAAAGATAGGAGTAGGAGGTACCCAATAGGATTAGCAGGAGGGACCACCTCCTCATCCAGATCAAGGAGATAGAGGAGATAAAGATCATGATGGTATATTAACCGCAATTACTATAGAGAGAGATCAATCTCTTCAAGAGCTTGACAAATTAATGATAGAGAGATCAAGCTCTCTCAAACAAAGACACTCAAGCCATGGAGAGAGACACTAAGATTGCTTGTCGTCAGGCAGCTGAGGGGCAAGTTACATAGATTGCAGTTGAGCGAGACTTGGCCTAGAGTGAGTGTGATATAGTTATCACTAAGAGAAATACTAGGTGTAGTAGGCACATATAGCTAGAGATTGCGTAGGGTTCTATGGCTACCATGGATCGACATATGTGAGAGAGTTCTTGATACATGAGGTTACATATTACAAGACTCTCTATGAGGCAACATTCCCACGAGAGTGGAGGCTTCTGAAGTTTGTGACTCGAAGCACCACAATAAGGGCAAAGTCTAGTAGATCAGGTAGCAATTCAGTTATTCCATCCTCTCGGTATACATAGAGGCATGTTCTATAGCCTCATAGGTCACCCCCCACACTGAGCACAATCATAGGGCACCCGAACATAAAGATGAGCAACACGATATGAGACCACCTCATGATGGAGAGGAGCACAGGGAGGGATATAAATTTGTACATATATTGATATTTATCTTGATATACTTTTATATGATGTATACATGACTCTTTGTGATGTATATATATTCATCGGCCTTTTGAGCCTCACATATACATACATATATATATATATATATCACACGTGACTATTTATGATGTACCATGACATTTTCATTTTTTGATGATATGTGAGATGACATGAATTTTGATATGGCTAATGATGTGCATGTTATTGATTATTCTATATGATGCTTATGATTATGATTACGATAGAGATGCACTGATGATTATGATGCAAGATGTGATGTTATGATATGATATGCAAATATGATTATTTTTGTGTTTTTCTGATATTTGATTATATGCATGTTGTATGGATGTTACTTGATATGATGATATATATGATGGATGGATGCATAGCTAATGAGTTTGTGGATGTAGGATGCATGTAATACTAATGATGTTATGGGTGTGAGATGTAGGAGATTGATGTTAGTTAGTAGAATCATTAGAGATAAATGATAGAAGAATAGTTGATGTCGATCCAATTTGTTGAAAACTATTTGTTATGATTATGGATATGAATGATAGTGATTCAATATTTGGTGATGTATGAAAAATGTGATGAGTATGATTTTTCTTTTTTGGGGAAAAATAATGATTAACAATTGTTATTAATGTAGAAAATAGACACGATGCACTGAGGTATGAAGAACTAAGGCAGTTTTGTATCTATTGCATGGACTTTGACTCTACAAACAAGAGGATTATTCTTGTTCATACCAGACATACGAAAACCTCGTTAAATAATGTGAGATAATAAAGCCATCAAAGTAAGGAGACTTCTACACAAAAGGTATGAAGAACCTGATATGCACCAACCATTGTATTACTTGAGACTATCCCTACACACACAAGGCAAGTATTCACCATGGTCGTATTACAAGAATATCCAACAAATACAACATAAAAAATCAACAATCAAAAGAAAAGATCAAAATAGACAAATAAAGTTGTCATATCACTTGCTAGATATGTTTGTAGTTTAGGGATGTTATCCATTGATGATGCCCATTGTAGGGATGATATATCCTTTAAGGCTCATGCTAGGATGTTGATGGTACTAATGATGATGATTGATAGGCAGTTGATATTTAGGGATTTTTTTATCTGATAGCGATCAAGTTTTCCATGATTATTGCTTGAATGTTCTAGTAGCTATTAGGTTTGGTTTGATTACATTGTTAAAGGATCGGGATGATGATAACTTTATTATGTACATATCGTTTATTGTGGATAGGCAATGACGGAGATGGGATTTTTTGATATTTTTGAATGTTTATGTGTTTTTGAGGTTAGTTGAGGTTGTTTTTGGTGTTTTTGAAATATTTTTATTTTTTTGGTATTTTGAAGATATTTAAATACAAAGAGGGGGGTGTAAGGGGACTAACCTAATTCCTTGGGGGCTCATCAATGATGGCCTTGCCTATGTGACACACACAGAGGCTTTATAGTTCAATTATTGGACTAGGCTATTAACTCATACTTGGATGGCTAATAATGTTTTTGATGTTTTTGACCTTTTTATGAATGTTTTTTGGATTTTCGAGGATGATTTGGATGTTTTTGAATTTTCAAGATTATATGGATTTTTTTTATTTTTTAGGATTTTATGGATGTTTTTGGACATTTCTAATCATACACGACTTAAGATATGAACAATGATCTGATCTGTCTACCAAGTTCAGGAGGATGCCCCCAGTTAGGTATAGGATTTCATTTATTATGGATAAATGGGATGATATGGATGGAGGATTGTGACAGTGCAACAAGTTTAGACACTTAACAAGTGATCAAGCCATGGTTAGACACACATTTATTATGAGGTGGATGAAAGTGTGATTACGATTATGAATGGATGGGATGGATGTGAGATTTAATAGATGATGAGGCAAAGCTTATTCAAACGTGGCACCTATTTTCTAGGATTTTACCATGGTACCTATCCTAGAAGTGCCACAAAAGTGGTTTTCACTTAAAGGATGATTTATTTCTCTTTACTATTTTTGATATTTTTCTCTTTATTTATTTATTTATTTATTTATTTATTTTATTTTATTTTATTTTATTTATTTTTATTTTTGCTAGGATATTTTGATAGGCTAGGTGTAGAACTTTTTAAGATGGCTATTGTTGAGAGGTTCCACTAAAGGTTCTCCTTTAGGGGTAGCCAATTGTTATGCGTCAGAGCCATAGTTTGTAGTGATCACAAAGGGTCCCAAAAAATTCAGTTCAAACTTTCCTTTGCCCTCTTGATTAAGTTGAATCTTCTAATTTTCCTTTAGGACTATGTCACCCACTTGGAAGCTTTTTTTCTTGATTCTTTTATTGTAACTACACTTAAGACAGTTTCGGTATGCTTGGAGATGGTTTAGAGCACTCAAATGTCTTTCATCTAACAACTCAAGCTCATGGAATTTGGATACTCAATATTCTTCACTGTCAACAAGATTCTGCAAAGATACCCTTAAGGAAGGGATTTCAACCTCTATAGGAAGGATAGCTTCAGTTTCATATATTAGGGAAAAAGGGTAATGCCAATGGGTGTGTGGATGCTTGTTCGATAGGCCCAAAGCTAGATTTAGCTGGAGATTACATTCATGACTGATGTCATTAATAGCCTTCTTGAGGATTTTAAGGATAGTTTTATTCAATGCTTCCACCTGAATGTTTCCCTAGGGGTACTATGGGGTAGAAAACCAGTGTTCGATATGGAATTTACAACAAATGTCACAAACGTCTTGATTCTTAAATGAAGTTCCATTGTTAGTGATAATGGTTTGAGGTATGTCATAGTGACAAACTAAATAGTTTAGAATGAAGTTAGCTATTTACTTTCCTATGATATAGGTTAAGGTTACGACTTTTGTCTACTTCGTAAAGCACTTTGTGGCAGTTATAATAAATTTGTGTTTCTTTGATGAGGTACGAGATATCTTTCCTATGAGGTCGATTCCCCACTATGAAAAGGGTCATGGTGTAGTTATTGGGTATAACTCTTGTGTTGATGCATGAATAAGATCATTGTGTTGTTGGAATTGAAGACATTTCTTAGCAAACTGATTACCTTCCTACTCCATCGTACGCCAGTAGTATCCAGTCCTTAATAGCTTATTAACTAGATTAGGTATATTATAATGAGACTTGCAAACACCTTCATGTACCTCTTGTAATTCAGTTAATTCCTCTTTAGAGTAAAGATAGCAATGTTTCATCAAGACTCTATCGATATAACGTATCACCAAGGATGGTAAAGGTGACGTTCATCGAATAAAGGTTTTATTTTGGTTGTTATTAAGGTTTAGGTGGTGGTTCCATGTTGAATATAGGAATTAATTTCTTGATAATAGGGTGAGTCAGGACCAAAAACGTCGCACACAAATTCAAACTCTGGGACATCAAATCCAAGTATAAGCAACTGCTCCACAAGAAACTCATATTTAGGACTATTCTATGGCATTTCCAAAAGAGAGCCAATAATAGTCATAGCATTATTAGCTATGTTATTTATCCTTGGTATTTTCTCAAAGAGAATGACTAGGAAGTACTACTTGAAACTGTCTACCATTCTTTTGTAAGGAAGCAATTTATCATCCTTAGTTTGGTATTCATCAAATTCACTTATCTGATTACTAGCTATGAGTCTCCATAGACTTGTAGTTCCTTTATTTTTCATTCAACTACCATTCTTAATCCAGTGATCAGTGCTTCGTACCCTGGTATATTATTAGTACAAGGAAAGGTGATCCTATATCTTTGGGTATACTGTCTCCTTGGTGTGTAACAAAGAGAATGCCAACTCCTAATCCATGTTGGGTGTGAGATCCATCAAAGTAAAATTTCTATTAGCTTACTTGAGTTGTCCCAAGGATTCCTTCATCAAGGAATTCTGATATCAAAGGGCAGTGGTCATCAAGAGGTGGTTCATCCAACTGATCCACTATCACTTGTCCCTTAATTGATTTTTCTATCAACATATTCTATGTCAAATTCAGTAAGGATCATAACCCACTTCACCATTTGACCAGTTAGAGTTTCCTTAGCTAAAAGATATTTCAATAGATCCACTTTATAGATAAGCCTAATTTTTTAGTTAAGCATATAATGTCTAAGCTTTAATGATGCAAAGACAACGACTAAAAAAGCTCACTCGATAGGTGTGTAGTTTAGTCCATAGCCTACCAATGTGCAAATGATATAGTACACCACCCATTCTTTACTGTTCTCATTATGTTGTACTAATAAGGTGCCTAGGGCTACTAAAGTTGTTGATATATAGAGGATCAATGGTTTGTACAATAGAGGAGGCATCAAAACAGGTGGTGATGCCAAATATTCTTTAATCTATTGAAAATATTTTTGGCACTTCTCTCCCCACTTAAAGGAAACATCCTTATGAAGTAGATGTGTGAAAGGATGACATTTTTTGGCTAGCTAAGCTATGAATCTTTGGATTGATTGAAGTTTAATTTGAAGGCTACAAATTTTTTCAATGTCCTTTTAGGAGAAATTTCCATGATGGCTTTAACCTTAGTATGATCCACTTCTATACCTCTTTGGGATACAATGTATCCTAGTAGCTTCCCTGGTGTCACCTCAAAAACACACTTCTTTGAATTGAGGCGTAGATTGTACTATTCTGTTGGAAGATGAAATACTCTGAGAGGGGGAGTGAATCAGAGTATTATAAAATTTTCACTTGACTTACAACTTGAACTAAGACCTTGAAACAACTTTATGTACCATTTTAATTGTAGAATGAACATGGACAGGTCAATGAACTTTAACAACAGAATGACTAGTCACAAAAACTTTGCTTAACCATGTCAAAGCATAATTGTAATTGTTCATATAAAATTTCTTGAACAATTCCTTTTTTTTAATGCTTTATTTTCACACAACTTTATGCATAAGTTTGAACACTTTTTAACCAACTGATTTCAATGCAACTTTATAAGACACTACAACAATAGTGCAACAAAATGACACAAGGTAGGTAATGAGACAACAAGAACCTTTAGCACATTGTAACAATTCTTGAGCTATGAGTTAAATGAATGCTTTTATGCTTCCTATTGAATCCGAATTTTCAACAATGATAGAACACTTGTGGAAGACATTTTGATATAACCATTTTCAGAGATGAAGAAACTAACATTGACTGATAAGAACAATCACTCACAAAATTATCACAACCGAGAAGCATTATGACATCAAAACAAGGAGACCATAAAACAAATAATTTGCTGAGTGGAAAACCCTCCTGGGGTAGAAAAACCACTCCTAAACAGCCTCACTAGCTTAACTTCAAAAACCACTGCTTACAATGCCTTACAGGCTAATTTCTGAGCACCCACTCAAGGAGCACCAACCCCTCATTTAGAGATACCAATCTCAAGGAGCACCAACCCCTCTTTAGAGACACCAATCTCAAGGAGCACCAACCCCTCTTTAGTTTTAGTACAAACATATATCAGAGGATTTCTTTGTTTACATTTCAACTCATAGTATGCCTCTCGTTCTAATCTATCTAATATCCTGAAGATTCAACTTGAATCAAAAAAATACCAAACACATTAGATACTTTATCTTCTCTACATCATATTTACAAGTTTTCATTACAGATCTTTTCACACTCACATTTTTCAAAATTACCCCACACTACACAGTGATTAAAAACACTGTATTTATAAATACAAAGATATGCATTACTTCATCATGTATCTTCAATGAACATTTTTGTAACTGATTTTAGAACTATTTTTATTCAAGATCCCCGAATGTAGTGACAGTTGTACTACAAATAGAATATCATTTCAACACAAAATGTCTTCAACCACCAAGATCTGAACAATGCCCAAAACAATAACTACCATATAACTATTTTTCAAAAAATGAAAGAGATAATACCTGTTTATACTACAAAGAAATCAAATAGATATCAGATTCATTTGATGCCTATCATAGTTTCCCAGATTCATAACTTATTTTTTCTCTGTCGAGCTTGCATTGGCTCTTTCTTCTCAAACCAAACTTACATCGAATATTCAACATCACTAGAGTCAACCATTAGCAGAGATACAAATTGTCATGGCGGCGACTGAAGCAAGGGTTTCAACCCTTAGCAAAATGAATGATCAAAAAGGTTTTCCCTAACATCCATTCGAATGAAGACCTTCGATTACTATATCGAAACACAATGAAGTTTTAAGTCCGGAATGACTTAAGTCATGATTTAATAAAACATCATTATGAATTTAAGATCATTGTTTTATACCTTTCAACTAGTATGATTTATGATTCCATGAATCAAATGATATCTCACTGAAAATGAATCTTCCAGTATGAGTATGTCACAGTGACTTGTAAACATGTTGAATATACCTGTGGCTGTCATGAAAGAAAAGACGCATATCTAAAGCTTATGCTTGTCCTAACATAAAGAACACCATGTCAAATGTCAGTACCATCAAGTAAAGAACAGAAACTGAAAGAGCACGCCATGAACCAAGAGTATCACCATATGATCCAATAGTAAACATCAAGAGCCAATATATCATTAAAATCCTGAATCACCATAAACATGAATACCAAGGAGCATGCCAACATATTTTTTCATCAAAGACAACCAAATACAACTAAGAAGTCAATGAATTTCCCCTTTGTCCTTGATGGAAAAACACAAGTTACTCTCCACCTTTTTTCCTTAATGAAAAATAACAAGGAGAATATAGTGAAGTGCCATGAAAATAACTGAGAAGCCAACCAACCATTCAACACAATAACCATCTGCAAATAGAGCAATAGAGCAAAAAAAATATAATAGAGTTGTAAAAGAGAAACCATAAAACCAAGTTCCCCCTAAAACACAACACTGAAATGTCACTGAGCCATCATTTTCTCAAGCTTATTGCAAATGTGCAAATTCTTCAATCAGTGACTCTGTATCTTTGATTCATTAACTTACTGCACATTTCTACATGAATGAAATATCATAATAGAATACTGTCCAATCCCAAATATAGTATGATGATAGACCAATTGAATTTACTGACAAATGAAACACTGTAGTATACTACTACCAAAGAAATCTAATAGGGTTTATATACATTAAACAAGTAGATACCACTGTCATACTCAAAACTTACTTACTAAAATAGTAGTATGAATATTAGGCCAACAAATTTTCATTGTATCAAACCTTGTACTTCATAAAACCACCAAAGCTCCTTTCATCCTAAGTACCATAAAATGACATAAAGCTCCTTTCACCAATATCTGTCAAGCAGCATTCACTATTAATGTCTTTCAACTAACTGCCTTTATCATTACGTCAATTCAAACTTCAAACAACTCACTGTCCATTTTTATGCAAGATAACTTCAACATAACACTTCACTGTCTTCATAGACTTTCATTAAATATTTCTTACCAAATCTCAAATCTTTGAAAGATAGACTTAGGAAAGCACTTAAAATGATCAAACATAGCATCATTGACTTCATGAAATTACACTGCTAAACAGAATAGAGTGTAGACTAGCTCCAATGCAAGGTATCTCCTCTTCAATACTTTTGTGTCTTACACACACATCTCCATTTCCATGCTTATGTAGTTTCATAACAACAAACATTGAAACCATTGGATAATAAGCCAACATGTTGTTATCAGAACAAATTACTTAACAGAGTGTATACAGAATGCAGTGATAAGTAGATGCTCGTGAAATAAACTTTCTATTTCAATATCATTACTTACCATGAAAAAAAAAATCTTGACATCTCAAGTTCACATTCAACTTTGAAATTATCATCAAAACTCTACTAGGTATGCAACTTATTGAGAACATCAACCAAGTTAGCCAAAACCTTCATACCTAGTCCTATTATGATCTCATTACTGTAGAATACATTTCAAGAGATGAAACATCCATACTGTCAGATGAAATGAAACTTACTATCTATTTTTGAATACTGTGTACAATAACTTATCAAAGTGTGATGAATACATATCCAATAAAAATCATAAAGTTGTTATGATGATTGCTACACACATCACATTACTTGTTCCAAAGTCATCCTGCCAAAACATAATGTCATCCTTGATACTCTAAGATTCATTTATGACATGATTATTTGCATGAGAATCATGAAGAATACTATCATGTATGTTGTCAGTCATGTACTAAAAGTCATCAAATGACTGCAGCAACAATCACAGAGAAAGTAGCATTTACAAACCAATCTAGTAATGTTTCTATAAACTATCTGCAGAAGAGAAAACAATGTCTCAACTCAAACACAAACCAACTTCTTTGTTAAAAAATATTGTTGACCACAAATATACCACTGTTCTTTCATACTTAACTTACATGGACCATGAAGCTAACAAACTTCACCAAAACTTTAAAAATACTTGATCTACTACATTCTAAAATTCCTTGGGGATAGAAAACAAAACTTTGGATTACTCCCCTAAAACCAAATAGCCATTAAACACTAAGAGATTACCCTTATGCATTATGCACAAGACTAAGTCCTTCCTTCTCCTTTTCTTGCTTTCTTCTCCAAACCTGTATAGTCCCTTTCTTTTTCTTGCTCAAGGTATCTACCTGTTGTTGCTTGGTTAAGGTATTTGTCCTTTTATTATGTCTAGATGATCTCATCAAATGATTTCTACAAGATTGAGCTCTATGTCCAAGACAATTACATCTAAAACATATGATATTATGATATGAGCCAAAAGAACAATAAATTCTTCTAGGAATTCTGTAAGAACTTTCATTACCATTCTTATCATTCCACCAACAGTTAGTTGCTACATGACCAGCTTTGTGACATATATAACATATAGTGCAACTATGCTAATTTGACAAACTATAATTATTTCTGGCATATCTTTCACAATCTCTAGCCCTATGTCCATAAACATGACATGAATAGCAGTAACCATGGAATTGGGAATAATTATACCTTGTTGATTGACATTTCCTGGTAGATGAGAAACCTGTGAATCTGTTAACAAATTTTCTTTTTGTTTCTGGAGTATGATTGTTCAAGTCTATTTTCTTCTTAGGAGTCTGCCTAACCTTGAAACTCTATCCACATTTTGTTGCAAAGACTACTTCATGTTGAGACTCATCTTGAACTCTTGAACTTTGACCTTTTTCATATCCTACTCTTGTAGGATCTTTAGAATGCTTTTTTCTACCAATCATCTCATACAATAGATTAGCACTATGATCAAATTTCTGATTTTTATCTAATTGAACCTTGACACTTTCAAGCTCTTTCCTTAATGTAACTAATTCTCCTTCAAGTTTTATACATTCAATATTTTTGACCTCCAAATCAGACCTTACTACATCTGCTATCCTCTTACATTCTTCAAATTCAATTTTTTGACTAATAATCATATCATCTTTAAGAGTCAATTATTTTAGCAAGGAATCATTATCTGAACATTTCTTTAAAGAAGCAATATTATTCTCTAGTTTAATACACAAATCATCCTTGTCTTTTAACTTGGCTTCCAATCCTTCTTCATTCTTTTTCTTATCAACCATTTGGGCTTTCAGAAATTCAATAATTTTTTTATCACCATTATGATCTTGTATTACAACTTTATTAACATTGACACTTTCTTGTAGGCATACCTTAAGATCCTGATTTTCTTTTCTAAGCCTCTTAAGTTCATCTAAGAAAGCAAGCAGTTCTTCTTCCAAATCAACCTCAAACTCATCACCTTCATATTATTTTTCACTAACTAGGTGAATTTCTTCTTCTCCAACTACAGGATCACATTTAGTTTTAACTAGCAAAGGTATTGCTTGAGACAAAACTTCACTAGAATTGACACTAGTGTTTTTCTTCTGAATTTTGTTTCTTTTGCACTTACCCATAGTACTCCTCTAATCAATAACTTGGTTGAACTTAATTTGGTTAGGTTTGTTCAAGGATCTATCTTTTTACACCAACATTAATCAAAATAAGATATATTTTCACAAAACATATAGAATGTACAAACAGACAGAAATATCTTCTCAAACTTGTGACATATTGACTTCCAAGACCAGAATCAATCCTAGGTATGAAACCTAATGCAAGACCCTACACTCTGATACCAATTGTTGGAAGATGAAATACTCTAAGAGGGGGGGTGAATCAAAGTATTACAAAATTTTCACTTGACTTACAACTTGAACTAAGACCTTGAAACAACTTTATGTACCCTTTTAATTGCATAATGAACATGGAAATGTCAATGAACTTTGATAACAGAATGACTGATCACAAAGACTTTGCTTAACCATGTCAAAGCATAATTGTAATTGTTCATATAAAATTTCTTGAACAATTCCTTTTTTTTAATGCTTTATTTTCACACAACTTTATGCATAAGTTTGAACACTTTTTAGCCAACTGATTTCAATGCAAATTTATAAGACACTGCAGCAATAGTGCAACAAAATGACACAAGGTAGGTAATGAGACAACAAGAACCTTTAGCACATTGTAACAATTCTTGAGCTATGAATTAAATGAATGCTTTTATGCTTCTTATTGAATCAGAATTTTCAACAATGATAGAAAACTTGTGCAAGACATTTTGATATAGCCATTTTTAGAGATGAAGAAACTAACATTGACTGATAAGAACAATCACTCACAAAATTATCACAACTGAGAAGCATTATGACATCAAAACAAGGAGACCATAAAACAAATAATTTGCTGAGTGGAAAACCCTCCTGGGGTAGAAAAACCACTCCTAAATAGCCTCACTGGCTTAACTTCAAAAACCACTGCTTACAATGCCTTACAGGCTAATTTATGAGCACCCACTCAAGGAGCACCAACCCCTCATTTAGAGATACCAATCTCAAGGAGCACCAATCCCTCTTTAGAGACACCAATCTCAAGGAGCACCAACCCCTCTTTAGTTTTAGTACAAACATATATCAAAGGATTTCTTTGTTTACATTTCAACTCACAATATGCCTCTCGTTCTAATCTGTCTAATATCCTAAAGATTCAACTTGAATCAACAAAATAACAAACACATTAGATACTTTATCTTCTTTGCATCATATTTACAAGTTTTCATTATAGAGCTTTTCACACTCACATTTTTCAAAATTGCCCCACACTACATAGTGATTAAAAACACTGTATTTATAAATACAAAGATATTCATTACTTTCATCATGTATCTTCAATGAACGTTTTTGTAACTGATTTCGGAACCATTTTTATTCAAGATCCCCAAATGTAGTGACAGTTGGACTACAAATAGAATATCATTTCAACACAAAATGTCTTCAACCACCAAGATCTAAACAATGCCCAAAACAATAACTACCATATAACTATTTTTCAAAAAATGAACTGTTTATACTGCAAAGAAATCAAATAAATACCAAATTGATTTGATGCCTATCATAGTTTCCCACATTCATAACTTCTTTTTTTCTTTGTTGAGCTTGCATTGGCTCTTTCTTCTCAGACCAGACTTACATCGAATATTCAACATCACTGGAGTCAACCATTAGCAGAGATACAGATTATCATGGTGGCGGCTGAAGCAAGGGTTTCAACCCTTAGCAAAATGAATGATCAAAAAGGTTTTCCCTAACATCCATTCGAATGAAGACCTTCGATTACTATATCAAAAAAAAAATGAAGTTTTAAGTCCAAAATGATTGAATTCATGATTTAATAAAACATCATTATGAATTTAAGATCGTTGTTTTATACCTTTCAACTAGAATGATTTATGATTCCATGAATCAAATGATATCTCACTGAAAATGAATCTACCAGTATGAGTATGTCACAGTGACTTGTAAACATGTTGAATATACTTGTGGCTGTCATGAAAGCAAAGACACATATCTAAAGCTTATGCTTGTCCTGACATAAAGAACACCATGTCAAATGTCAGTACCATCAAGTAAAGAACTAGAACTAAAAGAGGATGCCATGAACCAGGAGTATCACCATATGATCCAACAGTAAACATCAAGAGCCAATATATCATTAAAATCTTGAATCACCATAAACATGAATACCAAAGAGCATGCCAACAGATTTTGTCATCAAGGACAACCAAAGACAAATGAGAAGTCAACATATTCTAACTTGTCAAATATGCATGCTACTAGGATATCCAAGTGACATTTTTCATGTTACGGATTTTTCTACAAGATCATCTACATAATCCTCCATGGTGATTTGAAACATATCATGAAATATAGTGTTCATCACCCTCTAGTAGGTAGCTCCCACGTTCTTAAGCCCAAACAATATGGCATTCAAATAATAAGTTCCCTAGGGACAAGTGAATATTCTCTTGTGCTAGTCTTCAAGTGCTATTTTGATTTGATTGTATCCCAAAAATCCATCCATGAGGGAAATAATTTTGTGACTTTCTATCAAATCCACTATGATGTCTATATTTGACAAAGTGAAAGTCATCCTTTAGACAAGCTTTGTTAATATCTCTAAAGTCAATAAAAATCCTTATGCCCCCAATGAACTTAGAAATAGGTACAAGATTCAATACCCACTTAGGAATATCAATAGATTTGATGAAACCGACATCCAAGAGTTTTTGTAGCTCCACCTTAACTAACAATGCTATTTGCATATGCATCTTGCAAAGTTTTTGTTTTACTAGTCTTGCTCTAGGAAAGACTATCAAGTGATGAACCACCAAGGATGGGTTCAATCTAGGCATGTCAATGTAGGACCAAGCAAGGTTAATCATATGATTTCCTAAGAAATATGTGAACTTTTTTTTCTCTGCAGGATCCAAAGAAGCTACATAGAAGGTGATTCTACGTGCCTCTGATGTTCCCACATTTATTTTCTCAAAGTCTTCTACTAGTACTGTTGATCTCTCTTGGTGTTGAATGATGTTGAGGAGATTGAATCCTCCATCTTTGAGTGCCTCGAAAAGGTTTTCACCCTCAAATATGTCCTTTATTTTTTCTTTTACACAATCTAATAGTGTCATATTATGGTTTTCACCAATGAATCTCTTTTTTTATTTTTAGATTTTTACTTTTGTGACTTGAGAACCCAATATCTCCTCCAAAGTATGCTTCATCAACAATTTCTATGTCAGACCCTACCTTATGATCTTTGGGCGGTATACTGTCTCTTATTCCCAAACTTGGCAATAGCTTCATCATTTTGGAATACGTCTAAAACTAGCGCTCGTTGTCGATCCCAATCAATTAATTGAGGATAGACAAGTTGAAGTTCATGTTTCTCAAATGGTAGGGTAGTTATGGTATTAATGTCAACATTCTTGAATAGGTTAGTGATGCACATGAAAGAGTTTTTGATGGAATCATCATCATCAGATGTCTTAACCGCAAGAGAGGAAGGAACTTCCTCACAAATAATACTTCTAGTGTCAGGAGTAGCATTGTCTAACAAACCATATCCTATTCCTTGATTCTTCTTGTGATTTTGAGGGATAATAGGTTATCTTATACCTTGCTCATGTATGCCAAGGCCACCTTTTCCTATGAACCCCATTATTTTAACAAGTTGAAACCCTTATTGTTGTGATCAAAGGAGATAGGTTCTAGCTCTTACATTCTTCTTCTTCCTTATATAACCAAGTAGAAACATCTTCTATGATTTCCTTGCTCAAATCCCCCCATTTAGAGAAGACTATGGACTTGAATTCAATGGTAGTGTTACCAAAAGCTCACCTCAACTCATTTTGGTGGAGCTAGGATTGTTTGATACATTAAGGTGAAAGGTAAATTCATTTAATGTTGATAGTTCATTACAAATGAAGGATTTAAAATAAGATTCAATTTATTATGCAAGACTCACAACACAAAAAATACATCAAAATTGCATAGTATGTTGTATTTTATTCATTTTTGAAATTAAGGAGCATACAAAATGGCATAAACAATGTTGTTTCAATCTAGGAAGGATAAATAAATGCTTAGAAGTCCTACACAAGTCATGGGAATGACTAGATTATATTGATAGAACATAAGAACTAAGCTATTCAACTGAAGATAAAAGAAATCATATAATGAAATATCATATCCGTCATTGCCTATTCAATGAGGTGTCAGTGTTTTATCTTCAACTCTGTCATCAGCCTCCCTCCTATCTTTAGTCCTTTATGCCCTAGGTTCAAGTGTACCTACAAATTGTTGATTTTTGTTAGAGCTTGGGACATAATGTTTCATCATACGTTATCAACAATTGAATAATTTAAACCTATGAACTATCAATCCAATTCAACCATATCAAAAGTATACAAAGGAGAATCAAGATCACATCATTGAGTAAAGGATGAAATCAAATCATCAGAGGAGCATTGAGTTTCACTATTTTTATCTAACTTGTTTGTTCAGTATGAAGGTACAGGTACATGTTTCATCACAATTCAACATTTCAGTATGTGGGGAAAAGTGGACTCCCACAAAGGTCGAGCCTAGCATATTGCAAAGTACATTTTCATAAATGTGATAGTAAACAAGCATACATAAAAGCTCCCAATAATGGAGCAGCAATTTAACATTTGAGAAGCATCAATTATGCAAAATACAAATGACAACAGTGTTGCATATTAAGTACATTTTCAGAATGCGCTATTTACAAGGATGTTGAATATAATGGTGATCAAACTCAAGAAGGACATCAAACAATGATCAAGATGGTATACATTCATCATTGCAAGAGAAGACAAGTTAAATATCGGATATCATCATAACCATATTGAATGCATAATTTTTCTCATTGAATGGGATAGCAAGCATAGTGTTTTAAAGAGAATCCTTTATGAAACAGCAAGATATAATGGAAACTATCTTTAGCAATAATAGCCATATGTTTTTCTTAAGATTTCATACAAAACTTTGAGAACGAATTTCAAGCAATGAGAAAATGCATTTATATATAGTTGTTTAGCATACCATCCATGGAGTTCACCACATAAGGAGTTTTCCATTTATTATCAAAGATTTTGTCTTGTTTCATATTCAAAAAATCGTAAAAAGGACGACTCAACCATATTAGATTAAAACTTCAGGAATGGAGATTCAAATCATGACATCTAAAATATGGAGAGGTTTCAAATGTTTGCATAGAAAAATCATGGCGGCCATTCCTTCAGAAGAAGCATGATAGTATTTCATGAGTAGAGCAAGAAAAGCAATACTAATATTTTTCTCTCAAAAATAAAGGTAAACCCTAGCTTGTTTGAAGTTTAAAATACCAAGATGGAGAATGCTACAGCCGCAGCCTCTATATTTGGAAGCAATGAAACCCTTAGCAAGAAATAGCAAGTTTTCTCCAACATTTTCTATGTAGGAACAAACAAAAATATTTTTTTTCTTTTCACAAAAAACCTACAAAGGTTTATAATGAAATGAATGTGAAATAAAAATGAGGAAACATCAATAGTTACGACTACAGGAAGAGGGAAAACCCTTGAAGCTCTTGAGAGGGAAATCAAGAAAACATAGAGGCCAAACTCTCGACCAAGAAAAGGAGAACCAGAGGAAAATTAGTTTCCTATATCAACCATCAAGATAATAAACTAAGAAATGCAGAAATTTTCATCATTTGCATCCATTGAGCTTGATTTGAGCTTCTTATTAACAAAAAATGAAGAAATACCAGTGTTTCCAAAAAAAAGAAGAGCTTACCCATGCATCATTCCAACTAATTATTGCCATACCCGCAGATACAAACTTTAGGAAAACCTCCAGTAGCAACCTCAAAGTGAAAAGAGACATCAACACAAAGATCATAAAGAAAATACATCAAAAATTTGAGTAAGGCCATAGCATAGGTGCCTGGAAAAGCTTTCAAAAGGGAGAGAAGCATCCAGATTTGTAACAAAGGTAACTTACCTGGTTCTTACTATGCCATTTTTCTGTGAGAAATCTTCAAAAATTTCTCAGAAAGCAACACAAGAAATGGTGAAATTGGCCCAAACCAACAACATGGCGGCGCACCATTTTCTCGAAAGCAAAATGATGAATGAGAGAAAAGATTAGGGTTCGAGTATTTTACTCACCCTATCTTTTTAGTGTTTTTGAATTTTGTTTTTAACAAAATCATTTAACATTATTACCTTCAAGGTCTTGACTCTAAGTCAATCAACCTAGTGATGTGGAGGGCCTGTGAGTTAATGATGGGCTTAGGAGATATAAGGAGTACCATACTTATTCTTTTTAAAGTCTTTTGTAAAGGCCCTTCATGTTATTGCAATGTCTAATTTAACATTATTAAAGCAATCTTATTGATTGTTTTCAATAATTGATAAGATAGATTATTTTGGAAGGGGAGGTGAACTAAAAGTTATTACTCATGCAATTAAAGGAGACTAGAGGTGGAACTAAGACTTATGCGTGCGTTTGAGATTTTTGGAGATTCTCTTTGACTTTTAGTCAAATTGGAGTCATTTTTTAGTTCACTTGAGTCAAATGAGTCATCATGATGAGTTTGGAGTTGTTTCAGTGCAGATCATTTCAGTTTTGATTCCCTTTTTCTAGGGTTTTTTCCTTTGCTCGTGAGAGGATATCTGTTGATATTTTTCACTTCTAGTTAGCTTGGAGTTCCACCTTTTGGGTGCATGATGCATTTCATCATTGCATTTATGGAAAAAAGTCTTTCTTTTTTCCTTAGTTCTTAATTTTTTCCTTCTCTTGAGGATTGCAGAGAAGCTTAGAGATTTGTAACTCAGCTATTTTTTATAGTTTTATTTACTATAGCAGGTTACTTTCAGATTTTTGCAGTGTTTCCTTCTATCTTTCAAAATCTATCAAGTTTGCCTCTTCAGAATAATGAAAAAGTGTCTTTATGAATGATTTTGATTAAATTATTGTGTTTTAAATAATTAAAACCTTTAAGTTTTGTCTAGTTCATTATTGTGCATCCATCACAGGTCTTAAGGTGTGCTTATTTTCATTTTGATCTTCAAACTGTGAGAACTTATTTTCCTTTTGAAGAAATCAAATTGTTTAGCCTTCTTTAAAATTATTTCTTGTGATTAAGCTACCATTTCTGAACTGTGTGAACAGTTTCTCTAAGAATAGCTGTGAATCAATATGCAAGCTTTATTATCATTTAGGTGCATCACCATTCATTTTAATTTCATTTTATGCATTCATTTCATTTAGCTTTTCTTCCCTTCTCCCTGCTAGAAAATTATTCATTAGAAAATCATAAAGGAAGCCAACCTATAATCTGGAGGTTAACTTTCAACATAGGGTACCCACAACCTGAAAGTTTTCCCATGTTACACCGGATTGCAAAGCATCTTGGCTTTCGCACACAGGTGAATTCCAGTTGATAATAGGTAGTAGTATGAGATTCCTTAATTTCTTGTGGCTCTCCATATGATCTTGGAGATGGCAGAAGTTTTCCAATGCAAAAGGATTGTTTTATATGATAATCCCCACAATCATTGTCTAGTACTTGGATCTTGAGATTGGATTTAGGTGGGTTTGTTGAGGATGATGGATCAAGGAAAGACAAGGCTTGAGATGATGAGGCTAACAATGATGGATCAACATATGAAAATGAGTGTAAAGAGATATCATTGCTAGGAACTTGGAAGATCTTTGCGTATTTCTCTTCTAAGTTCTTACAATAATGGAAAGGTTTTAGATCAACATAAATGGTGACCTCTTTGTCATTATAGGGAAATTTCAAGTATTGATAATAGGTCAAAGGGATGACTTGCATTGCATGAATCCAAGGGCATCCCAAGAGAAGGTTATATGGTAACTCAAGATCTAATACTTGATAAGTTGTTTCTACTATTGTTGGTCCCACTTGAATGGGAAGTATGATATTTCCTTTAGAATCTCTCTCATTATTATCATAGGCTCTAATAGTAATGCTCTTCTTCTTTTTAATAACCTCGTCAGAATATCCTAGCTATTGTACAAGTTTTAAGGTACAATTGTTTAAGCCTGCACCATCATCTATCAATACTCTCTTGATTTTGTGTTTATGGATGCAGACTTCTAGGTATAAAGCTTGGTTATGATATGTGTGTAAGGGGAGATCTCTTTCAAATAAGATGAGATGATGGTTAGAAGCAATATGTCCTACCATGGCTTGAAACTACTTTGTGTCAATGTGGGTAAAAAAGACTCTACTAAGGCTTTATCCAAAAATTCTTTAAGACCTAGGGATATTTTAAGAAGTTAAAGGATGGAAATCTATGCAGGAGTATTTTTCATATGGTCAATAAGGTTATACTTAGCTTGCGGAGGCTTAGGTAAAGCTTTAGTTTGTAGTGGTTCTCCCTGGATTGTAACTTTTCCTTGTCATGTAGTAATATTACACTCAATATTTTTACTAACTATAGTTACGACTACAATATGATGATTGGCTTCATAAGTAGCACCCACTACATTGT
This sequence comes from Sequoia sempervirens, assembly GCA_007258455.2. Taxonomy (NCBI): domain Eukaryota; kingdom Viridiplantae; phylum Streptophyta; class Pinopsida; order Cupressales; family Cupressaceae; genus Sequoia; species Sequoia sempervirens. Next base: position 48,138 of record VDFB02085238.1, on the reverse strand, counting down.
CATAGGAGTATGTGGTTTTATTGAAATCCCATCCCTTACCTTTTTCATTTCCTTTATTATGGTCGGTGATCAGATCCTTGTAGATTCCCAAGTCATTGTTACCGAATGTTCCAAGACAATGTTCAATGTCAACTTCTCCCTTATCAATTAGATATTGTATGAGGTTCTTGAGTTTCATGAAATTATTAGTTGTGTGTCCTTTAGTTCTATGGAATTCACATTGTTCATTCTCATTGTACCAAGGAGGTTTGAATTGTTGTTCCTCATAGTTTCTTTGTTCTGATAATTTGATAAGGTTTGATTGAAGCAATTTTCCATAAGACCACTTCAACAATCTCTCCCAAAGGAGTGCATTTTTTTCTTGTTTGATTGAATTTATTGTTAGGTATTGGTGGTCCTCTTAGAGTATTTTGATTTTGATCATTTGGTTGATTACTTGGAGGATTATTTTGTTGATTATTCTGAACAATATTTTGAGGATTGTTAGGAGGATGTTTTATGTTTTGCACAAATTTAGCATCCACTACCATCATTGGTTAAAAAAAATTATGTTCCCATAGACATGGTTTATCATTTGAAATAGAAGGTTGATCTTTGTTGTTGTATATCTTGATAACTCCTTTTGCAATAAGAGCCCTTTCAATAGCTATGCCTTTTTCAATGATATCATCAAATGTGTTAGGATATAACATAGTTAAAGGGAAGCTTAAATTAGTGTTTAGATTTTCAATGAAGATGTCAACAAGTTGCTTCTCAAGTACATTCCATTTGCATTTACTTGATTTATGTCACCATCGTTGCAAGAAGAAAGCAAAATTCTCACCTTGATTTTGTTTCTTTTTGTACAAGTTAGTCATGTAATGATGTCTTGTTCTATGTTGTATGAGAAGTGATTGATGGATTTTTCCAATAGTTCATTGAATGTTTTGATTCCAATATGTAAATGAGAAAACAATTATATGGCTTGTCCATCAAGGCTCCTTGGAAAGAGTCTCATCATGTAAGATTCATTGTTAGCTACCTCCATGCAAACCATGGAAAATTATTGTATGTGTTCAATAGGATCTCCTCTTCCTTTATACTTTTTGAATTTGGGAATTTTGAAGTTTTTAGGGAAGGGAATCATGGTAATCTTTTGATCATATGGATAAGGACAAATTTCTTCCAAAGCATAGCTCTTCTTAGTCTTTCCAAGTTGTACATCCGCTATATTTTGATTTAGATTTTGGATTTGCAATGCTAACTCATTTCTTTGTGGAGGGTTAGATGGGTTATAGTTTTATTGTCCAAGGAAGGATGATGAGTTGTAATTTGGGTTTTGAGTGTGCATCAGACCTTGAGGGATGTTATATGTATTTGAAGAAACATTTGATCCTTGAGGAGAATTGTATTGGTATTGAGGAAGAATATTTGGATCTTGAGGATTGGGGTTTTAGTATTGAGGGTTTAACATTTTGATGTTGAGGTATAAGATGTTGTTGATGAACAATATTTTGTTGTTGAGGAACAAGATTTTGTTGATATTGAGGATTCATATTTTGTTGTTGAGGAGTTTGGGTGTATGAAGGACCATATTGATATTGCATTGCATCCATATTTTGAATGTTTAACCCTAGTTGATATTGATTTTTATATAAAGGGTCTTGGTAGGAAGGTTGTTGTTGAGTGTGTTATTATTGAGGAGTGTTATGTTGTTGGTATATGAGTTTTTTTTCGGGAGGGTTGGTTTGTACGTGTTGATATATTTGTGCTTGTTGTTGTGATTGAAGATGATTTTTTTGCTGTGGGTGAAGAGGTTGATTATTTAGATCAAGAATGATATAGATGGGCAAAGCCACATTTTGTTATTGTGGTGGAATGTTAGCATGAAATGGTAGATTTGATGGTCTAGGAGGAAGGTCAACATGTTTTACATGTTAGAGTTTTGATCTTGTTGAGGTACATTTTGTGACCAAGAGGATGAATATAAGTTCCTTGATACATTTGGTCTCCACATACTAGTTGAAGCATTAGGAGTTATGAGTGGAGTTGTAAAAGGGTTGGTTGATTTTTTTGGAAGGTTTTATGTTCCCAAGACATTAGGGTCGGGTTAATTTTGTTGGGCTAATATTGCTTGTTCCATTTGAGATGGTTATCTATATAATGGATTGTCAATGGTCTTGCTTAAGGAGGATCATTTCTTTGTGCAAAGAAGCTTGGAATTTTTACTTGTTTCATCGGTTGAAAGACTTTTCTAACCACTATATCTTCATCTCTACAAATAGGGGTTGGATCCTTAAGTTGTTTAATGTTATAATCAATGGGTAGCTTAGCACCATATTGGGAAAGCCTATAGAAGTAAGTTTTTGTATTGAAACTAAGCAATTTGTCCATGAACTTTAATATCTTAGGGTTCTAAGTCATTTATAAGATCCTTTTTTCAGTAAGTTCTTCATCAGAATCCTATTCTATATATCCATCTTGTCCTCTAGTGGGTTGATTTCCCCATTGAGAGAAACAATTTTGATTTCCAAGATGTGCATTTAGTTTTAAAGGATCAACGTTTTGTTGTGGTGGAGGATTAAAATTTTGTGATGAGGATTTACGTTTGATTGTTGAGGAGTAGAGTACCCCCATGGAATTTCAATTGGAATTTCAATGTTTGTGGTGTGAACGTTTGTTGTGTGAATGTTTGTGGTATTTGGAACATTGGAATTGCTATTTTGGGTTTCCATTTTCTTTCTAAGTTGTGATCTTGTTGTTCTCATAAAATTCTCACTAGACCTAAAGGATGGAAAGATATAGATGATAGATATGTGTAATTTAGTTTGGATTTTGATTTCAAAAATTGGATTTCCAAGGATCTGTTGATAAATATTTTAGACAAAAGGATGATGTTCAAATTGATTTGGTATTTGATGGTTAACCTTTGGACAAAAAGATAACAAAGATGATTTGGATTTTTATGTTTAAGGATGATGGGGTTTGATGGTCAATCCTATAGACAAAAGGATGATGACAAGGTTGATTGGATTATGCTAGAACTCAAGATGTTGATAAAAGATTTGGGTTGATGTCTTTGTTGGACTAGACTCATGAGTCCAAACAAAGAGAGATGATGGTGACTTGTAAACCTAGGAGGGAGATAGTTCCAATAATTTAAAAAAATCACAAGATGAGATCAAAATATACTAGCAAGATGATAGGTTTAATGTTTGATGGGTTAATTTGATATTTTTCCAAAAGGATGTTGAGGATGGTCTCATAAGAATGATGTTGATTGAGGTTACTAATGTTTAAAGATGTTTGATGTTTATCCAATAGGATATGTTGACATTTCCTAAGAACCAAGTTGAAAGGATAGTTGTGACGTTTGAGGATGTAAAGGATTGTTCAAGAATATTATGACAAAGGTTTTCAGTTCTAGGTTGATAGATTTATGATAGTTTTTAGATCAAAGAATTTTTAGGTCTAATATGGACAAATGTTATAGAAAAATGTGGTAGTTTAGGAAAACATATCACACTAACCCCAAGCAAAGGAAACAATGCAAGTAAAAGTGGTAAGATGCAAAAAGAAAATGTGGAAATGTGTGCAATAGCGATAATCTAATAACAAGCAAACACAATAATTTAGACAAATGTGGGTCTGTGCAGAAAAGGTTCAGATAGATTATAATAAAAGTAGATGCAACAATATATGAAAAAACAACAATATGCAAATAGCAGATGTGACAGTTTATGCAAACGTAGTAATATTCTAAAGCAAAAGCGGTAGAAAATGTGATAAGAAAACATGGTTTTTTTTGTTACTGTGTCTATGTTTCTTAAAAAAATTGGCAAGTTTGATGTGTCAAAGTTTGATTTTATATTCTTAAAATAAGTTATATGAACAAATATAAATAATCAAGACTGACTCCAAGCTAAAGGATATATTTCATAAGCTTTCTTGCATAAATCTCACTAGCAATATATCAATAGAACAAAATAAGCACAATCTAGATAGTAGTAAAGGTTGTCTAACTATAGTAGGCTTACCACACTTGTGTGTTAATACGAATTCAAGGAATGGGTAAGTAGGGTATGCCAAGGTCATGTACCACCTTAAAACCCCTCACCTTGAAAGGACTAGGTCCTAACAAGACACCTCATCACCTCAACCAAGGATTGGACATGGTAAGTAACTTCTCATAATGATGTTATCATGATGCACCACTATAGGTCTTAGGATTTTAATACAATTGGTTTGTAGTGGGTAGAACTTCGTGAACATCGTTGGCTACATAAGCACAAGACCGAAGTCTCTAATCCCATGTTTGGAATCACTTGAGACCACTAATAAACGCCTAGCAGTTACATACTCAAATAAAACTATAGCTTTTGCTCTCATCCAATTTACATAGTGCACCAGAAAATGCACTTGAGGTCAAACCCTAGGGTGATGAAATTCCTAGGCAAGCCTCCTAACAATAGGGAAGGCTTGTGTGTTGATATTTCTCATCACCCAGGATTTGCACATATCATAAGGGGAGAGGATACATAGACAACATACCTTCGGTTAAAGAAGAAAGAAAAGTGTAAACTAGAAGTATTTCTCTTCACCCAAGATCGTACGAAGTGCAAGGGGAGAGGATACATACTTTCTAGTCTACCAAGCACGTCAAAAAAAAAAAATTAAACAACTAAATGCAAATGTGATTTAATCTACCAATCAATAAAACATACAAGTTCAAATGATAAAATATTTGATAAAGAACCTGCAAGAAAGATGTATCAATAGCTTTCAAATGAATTTGTCTTGGACTGATTGAAACCCTACAAGCACAAATGGATTAGTGGTTTGATAAATATATCTTCTCCCAAATGAGTTATTGCACAAATATGTTAGATTAAAAAGCATACAATATCAAATAGAAAAGGTTAGGGTTAGGGAAAAAAATCTAAAATCAAAGAAATCGTTGTTAGGAAACAAAGGTGCAAAAACATTAGTCAAACATGGCAATACCTATAGAGGCAACTCTATTTTTCTCAAAAAACCCAATAAACTTAGCAGGTGTAGCTCTATTGCTCTATCAAATGTGAAAAATCCTACACATGTGGCAAAAAAGTATAAAAAACCCTACACGGACAACAATCAAACACGAAAATATTCTTAGACGCGATCGTTCACAAATATCAAACGCGGCTCTATTAAACATGATCACTCCAGAAACATAAAAAGCATCAAAAACTCAACCAAATTTCATTAGATCAAGGATGTGGGTCCCACCAAGCATACCAAAATGTGAATTGAGGTTAGTGGAAAATGGAAATGAAACATGAATTATCAAATAAGGGTTAGTATTCACAATACCCAAATCAAGAAATGAACAAATCCCACTTACAAATGAAATTGAATGCATACATGGTTAGAAATCATAATATAGTAATGAAAATCAAAATCAAAACATGAAAACAAACCAAGTGAAAACCTTGCATTCCATTTTAATGGTTGATGGTATGTTGGATTGCTCAATCAAGAAGCTCTCATGATTGTAAAAGAATGAAATGATGACCTAGATGAATGATAAATGCTCAAAATGCTCAATGATATAAATGTGCTCAAGAATTAAAATTTTCACAAATGATCCAAGTGTATGATAATGAAGGAATGATGCTTGTTTTATAGATTTCCAAGATTATCATCAATGGTTGAGATTACATCTTAAGATCAATGAATGAGAGTGAATCAAGGAAGATGAGGGATCAAGATCAATTTGAACTCAAAATATCTCCACAATTTAAGGAAATTGGTTTGGGATATTTTAAAATGAAGGTTGAAGATTAAATCAAGAAATGGAGGGTTGAGGATGAATGAGAAGATTTAGATATTTTAGGATATTTTGAAAAATAATATTCCATGGGAATATGTCTTTGAGAGGGAAATTAGAATAATTAAATAATTCAAGACTATTTAATTATGGAGGATTAGGATATTCTTTATTAAAAAGGAATATTCCAAATGAGTGGGATGAAAGTTAGAAAATTAAATAATAAATATTATTTAATCATGAGACATTAGAGGAAAACTAGATTTATGGCTAATTAAATAATTAAAATTATTCAATTAGGGATGAATAAGAGGAAAAAAAAATTTTAAAACAAAGGGGTAAAAACTTTATTAGAAATCAGAAAAGAGCATTACAATAATAACCACGGGACCCAGTCCCAGAAAACAAGGCGAAAACCCCACAACATAAAACAAAATCAACTATCCCCATGTATCCTCCTATCCTCTTCCAAGAACCGGTCTAAATCCAGATGCAGCTCAGGGTTAACTTGATCCCAATCCTCAACCTTCCAACCACTATCTTGCTCAGAGGCCCATTTGGCCAAGCAGTCAGCAGCGCGATTCCACTCCCTTGGGATGTGAACAAAGGATGCCTCCTCCATCCGAGAACTAACTTGAAGAATCCGTTGAACCACCGAAGCCAACTGCCAATTTATATCAGATATCTTTCGCTCATTCAAGAGATTAATCAAAATCTGTGAATCAGCTTCACATATAACCTTTCTCCATCCCAAAGCAAGGGCCCTCTCCATAGCATGAAGAATTGCTAGACCCTCCATGAAGTTAACAGTCTTCACCCCCTCATGTATAGAGAATAGAAAAATCACCGAACCAGCTGAGTCCCTGCCAACCCCACCAATTCCAGCAGGCCCAGGATTTCCCCTAGAAGAACCATCAGTATTGATCTTTAAAAATCCATTGGGAGGAGGTAACCACCTTCCAACCCGTTGGACCCTCTTTTTCCCATGCCTACAGTTCCTAGAACTAACAAAAGATGAATGAATTTCTTGAAGACCTAGTCTGGCCACCAACTCAGCATCACCTCTCTCCAAGGGGAAAACCACATCACATTTAGCTAAAACAGACTCCTGCACCATTCCAAGCATACGCATCCAAACTTGCCGACCCACCAACTTCTGATCACGAAAAATTCTGCGGTTCCGCTCCAACCAAATCTGCCAAAGCAGAAAGGTAGGGCCCACGAACCAAACTTCCTGCAAAAAGGAAGCCATAGAAGGAGGTCTTCCCATACTATCCCAGAATTCAACCAAAGAGCACGCATGAATACAGGGAAGCTTCCACACCTCCCACCACCAATGCCAAAGCTGCACAACAAAGGGGCACCGAAAGAACAAATGTGAAGAATCCTCTTCCGCTCCCCCACACAAAACACAAATTGAAGGTCCTTGAAATCCCCGTTTACGAATGTTATCCCAGGTCAAGCACCTATTCCAAGCCAAAGTCCAAACAAAGCAGTTGCATTTAGGCCATGAGAGTTTATTCCACACCCTTTTCCACCAATGAACCTCTGCCCCAGTTAGCTTCTGAGCCAATAACACCTGATAACCAGAAGCAACAGAGTAAACCCCCTTAGGATTATGGGTCCAAGCAAGAATATCTTCTTCCAGAAGAGAACTACAACTCCTACTATGAAGAATCTTGTGAAGCTCAGCACTTTCTTCCGCAAGTCCCAAATCTGGCCACTCTGCGGGATCCTTCCAATGAGCTACCTCCAACTGACCAAAAGAAGCAACAGACTTGAAGTCACTCACCCTAGCCCAGCCAGCCTCGAGAAATCTTTGGCACAAAGGAAGTAGATTGGGGAACTGAGAAGTAAGTGGAGGGAATCCATCCCAAGAATCCGACCAGAAGAGAGCCTCAGTTCCTCGTCTACAGATCCAAAATAAACCTTCCTTAATAAGCTTTGCACCCTTCTGAAGAGTATTCCAAATCACTGAACCTTTCCCCTCAAGAGGGTAACGAGGAAGATCCTGCCGTGGAATCCCCGGAAATACTTATGAGATAATATCCTGGCCCACGGCTGATCCTGTTCCACACACCATCTCCAAAATAGCTTAGCAGCCATAGCCACTCCAGATAACGCAGACTGTCGAAGACCAAGACCACCAAATTGCTTTGGGCTGCACACAACATCCCACCTAACCAGGCTCCACTTGGAAGAAGCCAAACTTCCCGCCCATAAGAACTGCCTTTCAAGAGAATCCAACTCCCTCAGAAAACCCATCGGAGCCACCTGAAGCATACATCTGTAGGTAGGGAGAGCCTGCACCACCGACTTGAGAAGCTAAACCCGCCCCGCAAAAGACAACCATCTGTGGGTCCAATGATTAACTTTTGCACGGAGCTTATCAATAATATTCTGCCAAGAACCCTTGGGAAGATGGCGAACAGAAATTGGGAAACCCAGATAAGTCAAAGGGAGAACCCCTATCTGAAACCTTAAGATATTAGCAATTCTTCTCTGTATGGGGCTCGGCGTGTTGAAGAAGAATATGGAAGACTTCTCCTCATTAATCAATTGTCCTGAAGCAACAAGATATATGTCCAACACCTGCCTCAAGTTAGTAGCTTCCCTAACAGTAGCCATCCCCATCAGGGCAGTATCATCAACAAACTGCAAATGAGATTGCGGAGGCAAGTCTCCACCCCATCGCCAACCTTGAATGATGCCAAGCTCCACCCTTCTTTTCAACAAATGACCAAGGCCTTCCACAAGAAGCAGAAAAAGATACGGAGAAAGAGGATCCCCTTGGCGCAAACCCCTAGAGGCACCAAAAAGTTCAGAATGATCTCCATTTATCAAAACTGAGAAGGAAACAGATGTGACACAGCTCATGACCCATTGGATCCACTCCTCACCAAAACCAAAAGCAACAAGGATCTTCTGCAAAAAAGACCATCTAACCCTGTCATAAGCCTTAGCCATATCCAGCTTAATGAACATAGCCTTCTCATGGGAGTTGTCCATGGAGTGGATGGTCTCCGTAGCAATGACAACCCCATCAAGAATCTGCCGACCTGCCACAAATCCACTCTGTTCCTCCGAAATCAACACTTTAAGCCACTTCTTCAGTCTCTCAGCCAATAACTTTGAGATGATTTTATAAGCCACATTGCAAAGAGAGATAGGCCGGAACTGAGATAACCTATCAGCCCCTTCACACTTGGGTATGAGAGCAAGGAAGGTGGAGTTCAGAGCACGAAGCATCTGTTTATTCCTTTGGGACTCAAGGACAACAGCCAGAAGATCCAACTTTATGATATCCCAGAATTCCTGAAAAAATTCAATCGGGAAACCATCGGGACCAGGAGCTTTACCCTTCTTCATCTGAAACACAATCCCCTCCAGCTCATCAAGAGAGATATCTTTCATCAAATACTCATTCGCCTCCCTGGAGACCAACTGAGGAATACAAGAAAGAACCTGTGCTTCCTCAACAGAGCCCCCTTGTGAATCCTCCCTAAATAAAGTAGCAAAATACTGAGATGCCTCAGCAGAGATTTCTTGAAACGAGGCAAGACGTTCACCCCTATCATTCACCAGAAAAGGAATGGAATTACCATGCCTCCTATCCTTCACAGAATTGAAGAAGAAGGCGGTGTTTTTATCACCTTCCTGTAACCATTCAACCCGGGCCTTTTGCTTCCAATAGATTTCTTCCCGCAATTCAAATTCCTCAACCACTTTCAAAGTCTTAGCCTCCTCCCTTAGAAGATCCTCAGAGGCCCCATTCTCACGAATCAACCGCGTAATATTATTCAACTCCTCCTGTGCGGCAACCTTAGCATGAAAGATATTACCAAAACATCGCCGATTCCACCTTTTAAGCTGATATTTGACAAACTGAAGAAGCTTGGAGAATGTGTACATTGCCGTACCAAAAGTTGGTCTACCAATCCGCCACCACTCAGCCACATAATCATGAAGAGTGGGATCCCGTAACCACATAAGCTGGAACTTGAATGAGGGAGACCGAGGCCCCCGTGCAGAGATAATACTAAGCTTAATAGGCCAATGATCAGAACCTCTCCAATCAAGAATTTCAGATCGAGTGGACCATAAGTTTCCAACCCAATAACAGGAAACCAAGAAACGATCTAGCCTCTCAGCAACACAACTCTCACCAATTCTCCTATTATTCCAAGTGAAGCGACCATTACTAGGTAGAACATCAATAAGATTTAATTCAGAAATGCTATCTCTGAATAACAGAGCAGAAGGCTCCAACCTAGGAATTCCACCTCTTTTCTCAGACAATTCCACAATAGCATTAAAATCGCCAGCCATAACCCACGGATGGTAAGGAGCTAAGCTACGAACAAAACGAAGATGGGACCATAGAAGTTGTTTACCCAGAAACTCAACAGGAGCATACACATTAGAGAGGAGAATACACTCACCAGTCTCATACCAAGAGGCGACAAGGGATATAGAGGATCTAGAGGACATCCACCATAGGGGGAAAATCTTCCGAGGGTTCCAAAAGCAAGCCACCCCTCCAGAAGCACCAAGAGCCCCCACACACTGGCATTCACCATATTTCCACAGCTTAGGAGCCATGGCCAACATATTATCTACAGATAATTTAGTCTCCTGAAGAAAAAGAACATCCGGAGAATGATTCCTAACCAAATCACGAACAGCTTTTTGTCGAGGGCCACTGTTCAAGCCCCTTACATTCCATGAGAGAACAATCATTTCTGGGGGCATGAAAAATGTGAATCAAGAGTCTTGACTGACCCTGACTCCACCAAAGTTTCCCCAGTTAATTTAATCTTCTCCATATCCTTTTTCCTTCCCAGCTTGGAAGTCCTGTCACCAACCCCTTTCTTCAGTTCATTTTGCTGAATACCTAAACGAGAGGAGGCCAAAGAGCTCTTCCCCACATCCTTGCCACCTTTCAGGGGCAATGGGGAGCCACCTCCACCACTCTTCGAAGCTCCAATAGAAGATTCTTGTTCAGTCTGGACAATCAATTGTTGATCCGTATCCATCTGCCCAACCCCAATCTCCTGCACATCCTGCATGGCCTCCAATGGTGGCCCATCCTGTCCTGTACCCAAAGTTCCCTGATCCAAGTTCAGCAACCCCGGATTCACTTCCTCCTGGCTGAGATCATCCAGCACCTCAAACCTATTAAAAGTTTCATCATCCTGCCTCTCCCTCAAGGTCCGCTTCTGGCCCCGATTCCTATTGCGAGCCTTAACAGGGACATAACCATCATCTCCATTACCATCACCCGGAATAGGCTCCTTACCATTATCAGTCCTAGGAGGATTACGAGAAGGCTGAGAAGGTTGGGGCCCCATAGGCTTAGCCCTAGGGCACCTACGCTGCAAGTGACCATATTCATGACAAAGACGACACCGAAAAGGTAGGGTTTCGTAATCTAGCTGTTGAACCCAAGTATATGATCCAGCACTCACTTCAACAGAATCTGGTAGTGGCTTGCTTAAATCAATTTCTACACAGATACGAGCAAAAGTCATTACCTTTTTATACTGCGTCTGTTGTGAAGACCCAATAGGTTTACCGAGCATTGAAGCCACCAAATGCAACACGTCATCCCGCCAACACTCAACTGGAAACCACGGCAACCGAACCCAAACTGGAATCCGACTCGGTATTGCCTCAGTCGGGTTGAAGCCAGCATGCCATGGCTTGATAAACAAACCCACCTGGTTATAAAAATAGGGGCCACCCTCGAAGACCTTATTCCGATCTGCCATGCAATCAAAAGAGACCATAAAAAAGTTGTTCGCAAGGAGCCTAATCTCCATCTCCCCCTCCGGCATCCAAGTCCGTTGAGCCCAGGATTCCAAAAAATGCAGCGAGACTCTCAAACCCATGAACTTGCAATAAAAAGAGTGCCTTGAATAGTATTCAATATCATCTGCAAGCATTTCCATCGGGATAATCAGCTTCGGTCGCTCTTTGCATCTTTCCAAACACCCATTAATCTTCGTAATTCGGGAACCATTAACCGATCCTAGATCATTCATCTCCATCTCTGAAGAAAACAGCGTATTATCAAAAACATTCACTCCATGCGCCGAAGGCTTCGAACCAAATGCTGAACGGAAATCCAATTTGGGGCTAACCCCAGATGTTTCCCCACCCGGCATAGCAAAAAACAAGATCCCCAGCAGGCATGCAAACCCCCAGGACACTTTAGCAAGAAATGGAAAAAAGAAAAGACCCCAAGGGCAGGATCAAAACCCTTCCACCCACAAGCCACCCAAACAGTAGCAAGAAGGCCTCCAGAAAAGAAAAAAACCCCACCACCACAGCCCCGATAGCTTCAAACCCTCCCCACAGCAAAGCGACAACAGCGACGAGGCACCACTAGCTAGCTCGGCTTGCGAAACATAACGCATCCATATTCGTTAAAATCATTTTCATATCTCTAAGTTTCCGCGAATCCGATCAACAAAGTTGAATAAGAGGAAAATTAATTAAATATGATGAATTAATTAAATAATTCAAAATTATTTAATTAATAGAGGAAATAGGTGAAAATGATAGAAAATGGTGTTAAAAGGGGAATTAGTGATGCAAGATCAAGGCTGAATATGGTGAAAATGTAAGATTAATGGTGTAATACAAATTAGGAAATTTTTCATGTCTACAATATGATGGCTTCATCATTTTGAAATAATTCAAATGATGTGTGGTCTTGTTGGTATGATGAGTTCAAGATATTGAAGATTAAGATTGATGGTAAGGATAGCATTGTTAAAAAGGTTTGTGGTAGTAATATTGTCATAGAGATTATGAATGGACTATGTTTTAATGTCATCGATATCACATGAGAATATTTTTTAGAAATTATAGAAATATCACTAATATTATCAAATTTATCATTGAGAGATATACTAGGGAGATGTCGAAGAAGACAAGCAATCAAGGGAGGTACTCATTACAGAAAGGAGATAGGATGGGAAAAGATACACCCCACTATGGGTTTATGAAGGAAAGAAATGGGTGGACAAATGTCATCTGGATCACCAATCCCATGAATGCCAAAGAGAAGGAAACCAAGGATAGTGGCAGCATCATAACCAAAATAGATGGGGTAGACAAAATGGTCTACCATGGCTGAAACCACATAGATGGAATCCCCAAAGGAGAGATCCAATTCCAAACTGAAGGTTGGATTACCAATATCAAAGAAGCAATAACCAAGTTGCAAGCCTGTTAAATAAGAATGGCTACAAGAAAGGATGACATGGGTGGATCTGAGGAAAAAGATCCCAAGGGTGAACACCTCTGACAATTGGCGAAGCAAGGACTCCAACATAGAACTAGGGAAATGGGAACACACAAGTAGAACATGATAAGGGAAGGAAAAGGTGGTAAATGATGAAGGACCATCACACAACTATGTGGATTTGATAGGTAAGTCAACTAATCCTAGTTTGATGAAGCATTTTGTTACCATGGACAAAAATCGAATAAGAAACTCAATAGAAAGGTTAAAGGAAACAGGGATTTTTATCAAATGGGGAGGTGGCTAGTGGGATTTAGAGACTATAATAAATTGGTGTTGTGAAAAAATGGGGAAATCATGTTCAAGTTAGGGCACTATTGAATGCATACGTTTTGGTAGAATTCCCCTCCAAATCAGAAAAATGGGAAGCATTAAGCAGTGGACTACACTATTTGGACAATATCAGGATGTATCAAATTGATTGGTATCCAAACTTTGATCCCTGGAAACATAGAATTAAAGAAGGCCTAGTTTGGGTTTGACTCTATAATCTTCCTACTAAATATTGGGAAGAAGATATACTTACTAAAATTGGAAAAATCTTGGGCTTGTTCATTTCGATGGATGAAAAGATAGAAGATAGATGTTTGGGGAAATATGCCAGAATCTGCTTGGGCCCGACTCCACACCAAACCCTACCACAAGAAATGGAGATACACATAGAAGGGGGTCTTGGATACAGAAAGTATAAATGGAAGATTAGTTGAGGTTGTGCCATAATTGTAAATCTAAGGATCATGGGCAACTGGAATGTATAATTATTGTGAAGGTCAATAGAGCTAATGGGTATGAGTGGAGGCCAGATCAGGATGGAGATGTGAAGATCTTGTGCAAGAGATACCCTCTACTATAAGAGATTAGGAGGTGGTGGTGGACCCAATAGCAAACATAAAGGAGATGGAATGTTGAATAGGGGAGTTGGAATATGGCACCAAACAACTAGGGGAACCATTCACCAGTCTCACAATAACAGAAATGTGTGGTATGAAGATGACCTAAGGCTAGCAGGAACAAAATTCGCTCAACACAAAAGACGGAAAGACTCTTGACTGCCCACAATAATATTTGGCAAACTAGGGTGAAATAGGGATAGTTTGTCTAGAAGAGGCAATTGGTCTGAAAGAAGCAAAAGGGGAGTTGTGCTTGAAAGGGGTAGTGGATAACCCAATTGGCCTAGATCATGAAGTTCCTCAAACAAGAGAAGAGGAGAGTGAAGTAGAGGCATAATCTAAAGGAGAAGACATGGGTGAGGAAGAATAAGGAGAATTGTTGGAGTAAAGAATGCTAGAATAAACCCAGTCGAAGCTAAAGAAACCAAACATAAAGAAGAAAGGCAAACAAGGGCCAAAATCAAACAAAGCAAAATTGGAAATTGTTGCTAATGCAGCTAGGAAAATGAAATTAATATTAGGGAAGAATGTAATCCTATCATTCCCTAGGGGAAATGAGGGCCATTACATGGAATGTTATGGGTATCAGTGCCCCTAATAAATGGAAATTGGTCAAACGCCAAATAGATCAAACTGGGGCTAATATTTTCTTACTACAAGAAACAAAACTAAGTAAGGAGGAAAGTGACAAAAGATTAAACTGTTGGAGGTAGTGGCAAGGCCACTTTGTTAGATATGAAGGTGCCTCAAGGGGATTAGGCCTCATCTGGAACCCATTAGCAGGGTAAAAGCACAAAGTTGTGTCACACTTTCAGCCAACTTATCAACACAACTGAATTTAAGTATTCTAACTAAAAATCAATTTTGGTCAAACATATGATCTAGTAAGATTCATTCTAGCTAAGTTAGATAATTCCACAACTTTTTCAATTAAAATTGTTAGCTAAAAAAAAATGGAGCACCACTTTGAGTCCAATTTACCAAAAAATAAAATTATTTGAAAAACTTGAAATTTCAATAACTCCTGCTAATGTAAATAACATTTTTTTTTAAATATAAAAATACCCTTTTGTAGATCCATAAGTGTAATTTTCAAAAATATATTTATTTTAAAAGTTTAATTATTATTTATATTTTGTTTTTTGTTTTTACTAAAAGTAGGTTATCAGCACAAAATATTAGGTTGATTACCATGCTAAGGAAAAATACTAAAAGTTATTAAAAAAATTCAAAAAAATATGATGCACTAGATAAAAGAATCTATTTCAAGATTGTATAATTTTTTTTCTATTTTAGATAAATATTTAATATAAAAGTTGACGTTTGATGGAAATAGTTTTTTTTATTCACGCACATTTTAATATTTATTTAAATATATATATATATATATATATCAAAATTGGAAAAAAATATATCCATGTACTAAAGTTTCAAGTTATAAATACACACAAAAATTTGAAAGAAAAAAAATAAAATTTACTATAAAAAAGTTTGACGCCCCGTGCAACTTCATTTTTCAGCATTTTATCAGCAACTAAATTATAGTGTTAATTTATTAAAAACTAGTTTAAAATAGTTTTTTAATTTAAAAAAAAAATACAAACATAAAATATAGTAAAAGATACATATTTTACTGGTTTACATCATTTCAAAATTCAAAACATATATGCCACTTTTTAGTGATTTTAGTTTAAAATTTGGATCAGCATTGGTTGTTTCCTTTATAAAGTGTGACACAGCTTTGTGCTTTTACCCAGGCTTAGTAAGGTGAAGTTGTGGAAGATGATAAGAACTAGATTATAATAAGATGCATAATGTTGCAGATAAATGAGAACTTATTTCACATTAATGTCTATGGGTTGATTTCCACAATTGGTAAAAGGGAACTATGGCATCAGATTACCAATAGAATTGCAAACTTCAGGGGTGAAAAAGGAATCATTATAGGGGATTTTAACACAACATTAAACAATGAAGAAAAAAGGGGTGGTTTAATGAGGATCACAAATGTCCACTAATATTTCCAAGACTTTATAGAAAATAATCAACTAAAGGATGTGCAAGCGAAGAAAGGAGTATGCAAATGGTTGAATAGGAGGAAGAATTTCATAAACACTGCTGAATTACTAGAAAAATTTCTACTTTTCAGAGAATGGGAAGGGAAAGTGAACTTGCATGAAGCCTCAATATTGCCACTCACGAGATCAAGTCATTTCCTAGTGCAGTTAATAATCAAGCCTGGTGAACTCCCAAAAGGAAACCCTTTCAAATTCAAGAATATGTGGTTTAGGGATGACAAACTCTCAAGCCTGTTGGTAGGCTAGTGGAATGAAGTCGGGATAGGAAATCATTCCAAAATGTTCAAGATTAGCAAGAAGTTGAGCTATGTTAAGGCTAAATTGAAAGATTGGAATAAGACACATTTCAAGAATATCTTTATAGAAAAAGAAAGAGTGGAATAGGATCTAGCAACTTTAAATGAATGCATCATTAATAATGGGATGGGGGAAGAGGAATTTGAAACAAAAATCCCTAAAGGAAGAACTAGTTGAGATACTAAAAAGAGAAGAGTCTTTTTGGAGACAAAAATCTAGAGAGACATGGTTGAAGTAAGGGGACACAAACACAATTTTTTCATAGAATAGTTGTGGCCAACTGAAATAGAAAGAAAATCACAAAAATTAGGAGGAAGGACTAAACGATGACACAATCTATGAAGGAGGTCAATGCTGAAGCAGTGAGATTTTTGAGACAATCCTTAATAGGGAAGCACCTGAGCATAAAAATGTGAGGGATAAGATACTCAACTCCATCCCTATAGTAATTAATGAAAAATAAAATGATGCATTATTCCAGAGCATTGGTAAAGAATAAGTTAGGGCCACCACCTTTCAATTAAATCTTGACAAGGCTCGTGGACCCAATGACTTTTCGGCTAGTTTCTTCTAGAAGTTTTGGGAGATTGTAGGGGATGATCTAACAATGGATGTTGAAGAATCAAGGAGGAAGATGACTATGTTGGGGAATATCAACGACACCTTCTTGGACCTAATCCCTAAGAAAAAGAATCCACAAGAAATGAGCGATTTTAGACTAATTGCTCTTTGTAACATGATGTACAAGATTGTTACCAAAATTATTGTAAACAGACTCAAGAAATCCCTAAAGACAATTATATTGGAGGAGCAAAGTGGTTTTGCACCTAGTAGATCAATAGAAGAAGGCATCATAATAGCACATGAAACCATACACTCGGCACGGAAGGCAGGGGATGCTTGCATGATCCTCAAACTTGATATCCTCAAGGCCTATGACTTGGTGGATAGGAAATTTCTAGTGGAAGTGCTTGAGAAGTCAGGGTTTAGTGAGGGTTGGATCAATTGGGTCAGAAGTTGCATATCTACCCCAAAATTCTCGATCTTAGTGAATGGAGCTACACATGACTTCTTTGTTTCTTATAGAGGCCTCAGGCAGGGAGACCCACTATATCCCTTTTTTTCCATCATCATGGTAGAGGCACTTCGCAGAAGCATTAAATCTCTATGGAGGGAGGGAAAATGGTAAGGTGTATCTATGGCTAACGGGTTGGACCCAATTACCCATCAACAATTTGCTGATGAAACCATCATGTTTGGAGTTGCCTGTGGAAGAGAATCCAGGACTATTAAGACATTCCTAGATGACTACTGTTTGGTGTCAAGGAAGAGTATTAATTGGAGGAAATCAAAGGTTTTTTTCCTAAACACTTAACCTAGTCTTTAGAAATACTTGGAAATAATTTTGAACCTAAAGGTGGAAAAATTTCTTGGGTGCTTTTTGGGGATGCCCCTATTTGTGGGCATTAATAAGAAAAGCTATTGGGAAAATTTAATCAACAGTTACAAAAATAAAATAGAAACTTGGAAAGGAAAATGGTTGTCCTCTATTGGAATACTTCTGATGATTAAGGTTGTTCTCTTGGCCATTCCAGTTTACTCTATGGTGTGCCTAAAAATACCTAAGGCGATGGAGGAGAATCTTAATCAGATCGTCAAAAGATTCTTTTGGAGTGGTGCAGGTGAGCAACAAAAAATTCCTTTGGTTGCTTGGGGTAAAATCTTCTCATCAAAGGAGGCTGGAGGGACAGGTATTAGGTAGATAGCAATCATTAATTTGTCTATAGGAACCAAGCTAGTTTGGAATATTTACACAAAGGGAGAACAAAATTGGTGGTTCAGGAGCACCTTGCTCACAAGATGCCTCTAATTGGAAAATTTGTAAAAACTTGAACTTTCTAATGTAAAAGAATATAAAAAAGTTTTTGAAGTCATGACAATTGTAAATGAGTCATCAATAGGCCTTTAGGAGGTTGAAATAAAGGAAAATGTAAAACTTGAAAAAAAAATGCAAAAGTTGTCAATAATGTAAAAATGTGAAAAAGCAAAAAAAGCAAAGAATATGAAGAGTCACAAGGGAAAATAGAAAGTTTCTTGTGAATGGGGAAGATTAAAAGCATTTAAATAGGCATTTTACATCATTTTCAAGCAAAAGGGGAAGTTTGAATAAGAATAAAATCATTTAGAAACCCCTGTGCATTCTTAAAACTTTGCATTTTTTGTATTTCAGACTGGTAAAATGTGTTTGCAGGATGTTGTACAGATATGTATAGCCTTATTTTTTAAACAAAATCATTGGGATTGATGCACCTATGAGTCTACTTCATTTTTTATTTTATTTTCATTTGTTTTCATTCAGTTTTGAGTAAGTTATTGCAAGTTTACTTAAATCAATCCAAACCCTGATCTAAGGTAATAGTATGTAATAAAAATTGTGTTTCTCAATATTTAACTGTTGAAAACTCCTATAAATTGGAAATAAGGTATTTTGATATGTATTTTAAGTGATCTCAAGGTTTCAAAGCTGAAATAAATGGTCTTGGGTAGATTTAATGATGCCCTAGGTCTGTAAATTGTGCAAAAATTTAAATTTCCTTCATGAAATGGTTGGCTCAAAGTTAGAAACGGTTGGGTATGCATGTAAGGAGGTTGTAAAATGGTTTATTTTGTTTCTTTAGACCTATTCTAATTTGAATGAAGCAATTCCAAGGTGGCAAGAGGTTTGTAAAGGGTATTTTCAATAAACTCTTGGTTGTTTGATGCAAAAATATGCTAGAATGAGGGTTTCAAGATTTGTTGCTAAAATGAATGATTTATTTGAAGCCAATAATGGATTTGGTGGTTTTAGGATATTATCTAACACTTTTTTCGGTCAATATTGGTTTTGAAGTTGTTTGTAAGGTAGTTGCTTTGATAAATAGGCCTATTTGGAGCCTAAAACTGTGGGACAATCAAGTTTGATGTATTACTTTCCAAAACAAGTTTATTTGATCTTGTGATATGTTTAAATAGATCAAAATGGGTGCTTGAATATTCCTATAGTTTCTAGATTTTCAATGTGGATTGGTTGGTATACTCATTTTGGCCATGTTACTATATTACTAGGGTTTGAGTCTTCGATGCAAGAATTTATAAATCTGATAAAATACAGTTATGAGGCAGAGTACTTGGCTTTTTTTTGTCAAATTAAAGATGGTTAAAGTTGTTTCAAGGTTTGATAAGAGTTATAAGTAATATTTGGTGGTTGTTTTCCTTTTTTCTCTATGGAAACAAGTTGAAATGAAGGATAATTTGGTGATTAGTGAATGATTTGGTTGGTTCAGTGATTTCTAATAGTGTTATTGTTTTTGTTTAGTCAATTTGAAAATGATTAAGATGAATTTGAGTCTAATAAGGGTCTAGAATACTAATGTGGTGATTTGGATTTTGGTAGCCTTGTAATTTCAAGTGAAATGATGTGATTTTGATGAAAAGATAAAGGAATTTTGGGTGATTGTTTAATTTGATCTTCTCCATTTGAATTTGGGTCAGAAGTACCCCTGTTGCATTTTGGTTTTTGGTAGATTCCCTCGCATCAATTGGGTCATAATTCTTAGGAGGAAATGCCTTGACTCAAATGATCACACTCATATTCTAACTATTGTGGACCCCCCCAAGGATTCTGCAATACAGAATTACATATTGGAGTGCAGGGACACTATCACAAAACACTTTACCTGGGAAGTTAGAAATGGGAAAATTGCTTCATTTTGGAATGATTTGTGGGGAGGTATTGAGCCTATTTCCAACCATCCCAACCTATAGGATATTAAAAATGAGATTATTATAGTGTGGGGTAGAAAGATTTGCAACTATAGAATTGCAACCATACAAAATGGATTGGCGCATTGGGAATGGCACTCTCTGTAGGATGTCAATGCTCCTCAGGACCAGAAGGTGGCACTTGCAAAAATTCTAAGAAATAAAACCTTTGTCCCCTCCAATCAAGAGGACATTATTAGATGGTGTGGGTCTAACACTAGAACCTATAAAGTAAAATTTGGGTATAAAGTAAAGGAAGCAGCAATCGCCAAACAAAACTGGCCAAGAAAACTTATCTAGAATTAAAAAAATCCCTCGAAGGTTGAGGTTTTTGCTTGGTTGGTGAAACAAAAAAGGATTCTTATTGAAGATTAGTTGGTAAAGTTTGGTGTCCAAGGGTCGGGAATATGTGCACTATGCAAGCATAGCAATAAAACAACCAACCATATTCTCTTGGCATGTCCATATACAGATGCCTGCTAGAAATTTTTCATGAGAAAGTTGGACTTTTAGTGCTCGCCCCCCCTGGACATTGAAGCTTGGTTTAACATGTGACCGCATAACTGTAGGAAATCAATCTTTGATAGTCTTTGGGTCATCATCCCCTCTACCATTATTTGGGAAATCTAGGAGTGAAATAGGAGGATCTTCCAAGATAAGGAAATGGAAAGTGAGAGGCTTTGTAGAAAAATTGAGGGACATATAACAAAATTAGTTAATAAAGCTACTCAAAACAAGTCAATCAAGAAGAGAGTCTTTTCAAACTAGGATGACAAGATAACTAAGGTTTTTACAAGACTTAAAATTCCCCCCATCTATGGGATTGGTGTGGTCAACCAACCCTTGATAAAAGGGAATGATGTGAGATGGGATGTCCTAGAGGCTAGATGGATCAAGATCAATTTTGATGGTGTCTCAAAGGGAAACCTAGGTTTGAGTGGGGTTGGGTGTATTACACGAGATGCACAAGGGAAGGTACTTGCAGAAAGGTCTATCTATCTCAGAAATAACACCAATAATGTGGTGGAATTCAGAGCGACTGATTGGTCTACAATTGGGTTGGGAGATTAGAGCTAAATGTATTTACTTTGAGGGGGACTCCCTTATAACTGTAAATTTCATTCACCTCAACAACACTTTGAATTGGAAGCTCTACCAATGGCTCCAACCCATCAAAGAATAGCTTGAGAGGTTTGAGGAATACATAATTAACCATGTATATAAGGAAGGAAATGATATGGCAAATGGACTAGAAAAGGAAACAACGAAAAGGACATAGAGTTGAGGTGGAAAACACGTAGGAAAGCAAAGAGGAGAGATTAGGAGGAAATGATGAGTGGGACAAGAATAATCATTTGCATACCAAGACTAGATGAGTTAGATATGATAGTTGCATTCATAAATTGGAAAGTTTGCTACAAGCACCTAGACTCATGAGGAATAACACATCGAGTACGGAAGTGGGTCAATTGGAATGGATGTGAAGGGTGAAAATATAGGGTATTGTCTTCCTTGATTGTTCTGACATGGAAAAATATGGAAGAGAGCTGGTATAGGTGGAATAAATAGATTAAAATCCCACAAGGTATGTCACAGATTTGATATAATGAGCCAGATGATACAATTAATGTGTGGCTCAATTGTCCATCATGATGACATAAGGAATGCTACTATAAATAGACATTGGCGGTGGCAAATGACTCATTCTACTTTTTGTCTTTATAGTTTTGACGTTTGGGGAGTAATGGACACTCCAATCTTCCTGGAATCAAAAAAAGGAAAATATCATTCCTGGGGGAGGTATCAGATAAAAGGATGAAATTCATGCTTGCTTCAGGACACCCTTTGGTCCTACAGGCAACTAAAAAAGTGTTGGGGGTAAAGTTCTTGAATGTCTATCATCACTACAAGGTAAACACAAATGTCACAGCGATGTTTTTGGTAGTGCCATTATACATGGGTGTGACTAAGGCCAAGGCCAAAATGTTGTGCCAAAGGCTATTCAAACACATATTTCTTGGTGAATTGATGTTGCCTTAGACAATGTGGATGACAATATTCTTATCTTGTTGCTGCAAAATTACTATATGGCATTGGGTCGGGGGTGGAAGTGATGAAATTCCCCATTTTTCACACTCTGAAGTCAGAGGCATTGGAAATACGTTGGGATGAAATGGAGCAGAGCACAACCTTCTTTATGCGAGTGGATGGAATTACTCTGAAGCTAGATGAGGGGTGGGTGAAGGAATACATGGATGCAAAAGGGTTGCTAGTGGAAGTTGAAGTTGGGGATGAAGAGGACTGGAGTCTGGGACCGGGAGAAGAATGGTTTGAGAATGACTTTAGGGATATCAAGGAGATTGTGAACAACTCTACCCATCATGCATGTAGCATCGATTGTCTAGTGGTGTCCAACACGCTCACAATGAGAAAAAGGAGAGAGGAAAGTTATGGTTAGCTTTGGTTAGGCAGGTCTTACATATTTTGAGATAAATAACAATGTTTATTTATGTAATTTTTTCTATAGCAAATACATTTGTCACCATCTATGTAGTGGCATATTTAGAAGTCAGATGTTTGGCCCCAATTTTATAGCAGTGGGTGCCTCCATGAAATAGGAAGTTGTTAGGTTTAGTCTGCAAATATGCTGAAGGAAGTATACTTTGTTTATATCAATGTATATGTCGTATAGGAGGTGGGATGAGTAGCCTAGTAATGGACAAGGGATACTAAATATAACTCTCTCAATATAATTTTGATGATCAATATAATGGGTGCTTCCCCTTAGCAACTATTTAACTATATAAAAAAAATTAAATAGAAATAAATATAAATATTGTTCATACCACAAAATAATGATTTATGTGAGAAAAAACCCTTTCGGGAGAAAAACCCACACTCCAAAAATCACCCAATATATTGTTCATAAATGAAGAAGATTACAATATACTTGCAAAGAAAGATTTCACAGGAGTATCACCAACTAGAGATCCATAGGTAATATAATATCTATAAGACTCACACATAACTCCATCTCAAGCACCTAATATATAAGAGATACAATGCATGAAATTGTCAAAAGGTATTTATAAAACCATAAGCTAAAACTAATCAAAAAGTGACACCCAACTTATCTTTGATCAAATATTTCCTATGATGTGTCAAAACACACACTGACATGTGTAACCCCCCCCCCTTGCAACTCTTTTTTGTGTCCAACACATTTTCACATTTTCCAATTCAAGAGACCTAACTTCTGGAGGCCATAACTTTTGATTTGGGAGGCCAGTTGACAAACTATTTGAATCATTGGAATCTCATGAAGTGATCTATCAAAATGTAACTAGCTTCTCAGTTATGACCACTTTCATGCCCAAAATAACCTCTAATTACCTCAAACTTTACTATGAAACTTTAAAAAGGAAACTTTAATGTCTTGAAATCCAAACATGACCTTGGGTCGAAACATTACTAGCATGTTTATTTGGAAATTCCATAGCTTTGGGGAAAATTTTGGACCCATTCATGCTCAATATAAACTTCTATAAGTAGTAACCTTCTATAATTACAAGGTCGAGACACCTTTTTCCTAACACTTACTTGTTATAGGGTACTCATTACTCTTAAATCAAGATGCTAGTTCATTATCATAAATCCAAGAGTCACTAGGCATTTAGATCTTTTCATACTTAAGAAAAATTGATTGGATGAAAGTAGTTGGACTATTGCAGTAAGAGGATTTTAATTTCTTATGATGTATGTTGGGTTGGCCACATGCTCAAGTAGAAAGAGTAAGCTTTCCTATATAAAAGGAATCTTGGATCTTGTATTCTCCACAACCTTTATTCTTGATATGAGATTTAGAAGGTGGGTTGTTGGATGTGGATGTGAGGTTATTTGGATCCATGTAGGATTATGATTCATTTACTTCAAGTATTAGAGATGCTTCAATGGTGGGGTAATGATTAGTTTTATAATAGTGACCATTCGATATTTCATAAAATTGAAAAGTTGGAGGATCTTCAGGAATAATTATTTCCTTGCTTGAATGGAGAAACTCAATGTATTGATGAAAGGTGAAAGGTGAAAATTTAATAGCATTTATTCATGGATGACCAAGGTGAATTTTGTGAGGGAGACCAAGATCAATGACATGTAGCAATGTTTGTTGAATGACAAGCCCAATCATAATAAGAATTAGCAAGGTTTATTAAATGACAAGCTTGTAGACACTAAAGATCATCATATGCCTACAGTGACATTTTTCTACTAATTTTCATCTAAATTAATTAAATAATTTTATTATTTAATTAGGTTAACCCCTTTCTTCTATTCTAAAATTCATCTTTCCTCTTTCCCTTCTAATTAAATATTTTTAATTATTTAACTATTTTAATGTTTCTATAAGGATTAATTAAATAATTTGATTAATTATCTTCTTCCATATTTCTCATTAATTAAAAAATAATAATTGTTTAATTAATTGATCCCTTTTCTTCTATTTCTTTACCGCGATTAAATAATTATCTTTAATTATTTAGTCCCTAAATTATTTTATGATTATGTAAATATATTTATTCATTTAATCATTCGAACATGGTCGAAAATAAATAGATTTTATTTATTTATTTTAACTACCACTTACCTATTTTTCTCTCCACTTAACTCCTCATTTCTTCCATTTACAAAATAGAAAGCTTTTTGTGCAAACTCCCTCCTTCAATCGTGTTTTTCTATTCTCTATCAAATCCTGATCATCGATCGAAGCTGCATTCTCTATAAATGCAACCTTCATACTCTTTCAAAACAACCATGATCATTGAAATTTCACAATCGCTATCTTCCAAGCTTATTTTAGTTGTACACGCGATTTTGAGAGCAACAATCATTCAAATCATGAAAGAGAAGGATAATGGAGGTAAATAGAAATGGGATGCTCAAAGTTATAACACTTGTTTAATTTTCTTATTTCTTGCATTTCTTTCGTTCTTCATTAGTGGATTTGTTTATTTGCATAAATTTGATAGCTTTTATGGTTGTATTTTGATGATTTATGCATTATTCTAATTTGTGATCCTACAAACTGGTGAACTTGACATGAATCATGTCATTCATACTGATAAAATTTGTAAGAAATTTTGACTTTAAGGTAGGTACATGATCTTGAAACGCACTCAAGACATTCTATACTACATTTGAAAGATTTTACAATGCATTTAACGGATCTCACTACATGATTGATAATTTTGTTTTGATTAGAGGTAAAAAAATGGGTTTTGAAGGGGCCCAGAACCCTTTACAAAAAGGAACAACTGAATAAAAAAGAGAACGACATTAAACAACCATCAACCTAAAGACAACATACCACCAGCCAAAAAGCAGCCATAAACTGGCAAACGCCACTACATATTGTTCAGAATTTCAACAGCTTCCATCTCACTAGCAGCAAGCTTATGTCCCTTAACCCAAGTATCAGAAACCTCAATACCCAAGCCCCCAACCTGATTTTTCAATCTATTTCTAGTACTAACCCTAGGCCCACCATTTTTTACCTCACAACTCAAAACAGAACCTTGTCACAACCACCCTTTTTGAACATCTAGTTAACTTTGAAAATAATATTTAGCAAGTAATTGATAGGATAAGATATTTCTTTCAATAATCAAAATAGTTAACCGTTCAAGTATTTTAAATAATCAAAGGAGAATGTTGTAAATATAGATAGATATAAAAATAATAGGAATAAATAGATACATTTTATTATTATTAATTTTGGGGAAATAACTGTCCAAGAAACGAGATACTATTCAGTTACGCATCTGCATGTTGCTTATGGGGTCCTGCTAAGAATAAGGTGGTAGAAATGCCTTATGTTGAGGGATATTGTTTAGGTATTATCTAATATCAGTTAAAAGTTACGGGGAATCTTGAAGGCCTCTTGAATCATAAGGAGAGGATTGAAGGTGACACCGTCTGATTGGTTTTTATTATTGGTATGGGAGAGGAAGCATGTGTGCTTGTTTCTACTAGTGCTAATCCTCCTATGCTTTTTCTCTTATTCTTGGCTCTACTGCTCCTTTTGAGTAAGATGCAAAGGGCCTTATACCTGCCTACATCTCAATAATGGAAGTGTTGGTTCCCCGCATCGGTCGTTGTGGCTAGCGCTACGACAATGACTTCCGCCTCGTGGTTGGGTGCATCCGATACAGAGGCAAAGACCTATTGTTTCCAAAGGGCCATGCGGTTTATATGGTACTGTCATAAGACAAGCAGCAATGATAATCTCTAATACTACTCAGAGGCCTCCTTGTTCTAAGTAAATTCCACAAAGCTCAAGGAAGGCACATTTGGAGATTGGGAGATTGACGTTTATTGTCCAAGCATTTAAAAAGGTCAGTAATCGTTGGTATTCATGTGACTGCAATCTGAAATATTAACTAATATTAGTCACTTTTAGTAGATTTAGGGTTTCCTCCGGAATAATTGAATAAAAGCATGCCCATGGAATTATAGTACTAAATTTTCCACCCGTTGAAGGAGCCATCTAATTTTGAGCTCATGGAAATAAATTTATTCAGTTTACAAACAGCTTCTATCTGGCATTACTTTTCCTTTGAGCCGCAACCATCTTTAAGAAGGTCGATGCTTAAGTTTTGGGCATTAGTTCCATTACCAAGGAGTCGAATAAGGTAAGAATACAAATGCCACCATTCATATCCTTCAAATTGTAGTCGGTGTGGCTCTGATGAATGTGTGTCACGACTTTGCATCATACTTTATTCCTTACGCCTGTCCTCCAAGACATCATCTTTTAGACTGTGTTTGCAAAGGATTCCCATTTTAAGTGAAGAGTTATCTTTCTCATCATTAGTGGAGGGCTATCTTTCACAAAATAGCTTTGCACCATGTACTCCAAATGATTGAACAATGCCAACCAAACTTTTCCCGTGCTAAGTCAATTGTATATACATTGTACATACTTTGATAGTTCTCTGTAAGAGTTAGAAAATATACACAATGGCCAGTAACAAGCATCTTCAGCATGGGTCTGGAAGGAATACCACGAGGTAAAGGTAACCTTCTCACATAACCATCTGGTTAAACCATTAGCTTATCATCTCCAATTAAGGGATCTCATCAAAATTGTGCTAAGAATACAAATAATATCATACATGTCCACAATAAATTTGATCATATAAGAAGCTATTATTGGAACATAGATTAATTTCTCTTTACCAGATAATCAAGGAAAAAGCAACAAACTTCTGTTCTAAATTATGGGTTTTGACCAACCATATCAGCTTAACTGAACAGCAGTTGATATAGTTAGAATATAAACCAACAACACTTTTATCCATCTCTCCAAATCTAATTGTATTGTTAACCACTCACTAATCTAAAATAAACCAAAATACGCACATAGAAGAGTTGTGATTAGGAAGATGGAATTCAAAACTTGAGTCTATACAAATCACAACCTTGATATTCAAATACCATAGGTATGTGAACCATTATTTAAGTTTGAAAGGAATAGATAATAAAATCTGTTTGGATTGATAATTATTATGTTCTAACTAGGTATATTTATGCATTAGATCAATTTATTTTTGAATATATACATATGCTTAGGTGTGATTGAGTTTATTCGATAGAATGT
The DNA here is from genome assembly GCA_007258455.2 of Sequoia sempervirens. Classification (NCBI taxonomy): domain Eukaryota; kingdom Viridiplantae; phylum Streptophyta; class Pinopsida; order Cupressales; family Cupressaceae; genus Sequoia; species Sequoia sempervirens. The sequence continues at coordinate 20,315 of VDFB02085238.1, read as the reverse complement.
GTTCGTTTCAAATTGGAAGTGTTTCTTTCAAATTTTATACAAATTTGTGGTTGTTAAATTGAATCCCTAAAATGGGATACTTTGCACGCAAGTGAAAATGAGTACATATACATATGTTTGCTTTTATTCATTAGAGTGTGGTAATGAGTTCTTGGTGAAATGTAAAACCAATTAGGAGATGTATTTTGTGAATCTTTTTCTTATACAAATTAAATTAGAGAGGTTGGGGATGTAATGGCTTTTCTAAAAGAATGTAAATGTAAGTTTTTAGAACTACGCATTATCTACCCTTTTATTTGCTCTTTTTATTCATCGAATATAATGGTCCATTAGATTGTATCCCTTGTGTCAACTTGGAAATCCAAAATAAAGTATGAACTAGGGCTTTTTCCTATTATTCTTTTAATTGTTATAATTGTTACCCTAATATGTAATTCTAGTTCTACCTTTGGATAATAATTACTTACTTCTCCTTGGGTCTTGTTAATAACGTTGCACTAGTCATGTGAATCTTGAAGTTTATCTATGTCAATGTTACCAATAACATTAGATAGTAAAGGTATTCGACAATATTAGTAGCTATAAATATAGATTGCACTATTAAATGGACATATGATGTCATTTATATGGACAAGTTTTGAAAGGTCAGTGAAGGTAGAATGGTCTTATTTCTAAATACTTGGGAGCAATTCATAGTGTTGGTATTACCTTAATTTCATAAGCAAGGATGAAGCTTTGGGTGAAACTTGAAGATGTTGCTTGTAGACTTATGTAAATTGTAAAGGAACGTCCATGTGTTCCTGTTATGTGTGATATTCATGATATCTAGAAATATGTAATGAATGATCTTGTCCATGAGACAACATGACCAATGCTTGTGAGGCATCTTGTAACTATTGATATTTTGTAGCCAGTAAGGCTCTGTCGATGAGGCATTTCAATAAGCCAGTGAGGCACTTTTGACGAGTGGTTTTTTCATCCCTACAAGGGTTTTCCACTCATGAAATCCTTTGTGTTATGGTTCTTTTGTGGATGCATTTATGATCGTGATGTTTATTAATATGCATTACAATATTCGAATTTACATGCATTTTTGATGTGATAAATCTTGTGTAAGCCTATATGGCTATATCTTGTAATGTCATAACCTCGTTATGATATATCTTGAATCTTTGATGTATGTTATTCCATTTATATATATATAGTGATGAAAGTAATTAAATTATTACTCTTTTTTTGCACTGTTTTATAATGCTTTGATTCTATTAAGTTAATTTGGAAATTAAGGGTTATAACTGGTACATGAGTTTTTTAACCTTTAGCAGCACCCTTAACAGCAACATAATCCTCCCCCGTCAACTTACCATCAGCAGACAAAATTTCCTTTCTCTTATTAGGGGAGAAAGCCATCGCAAAGTCTGACCTAGTCAAGACTTTATGAGCTTCTCCACTCTTCATAACCACAATCCAATTTTTTTCAATTTTCTCTTCAAGGGATAACATTCTTTCCTCCATACTCTATTTTAGATTGACGGTTTCCTCTACCACAGTATTAGCAACAGTATTGAGACCAACCATTAAATTATCAATTTGGCTTTGGATCGAAGGATCTTCAGCCTTGCAAGAAATACTTCTAATACGAACATTAGTCCTATTGATCTCATGAAAAAACCATTTAAACAATTTAAAAAGCACATTGGCACTATCACGGGCCGAACCCAACACATCAGAAAGATCCTCCCTATCAAAAATTTCAATGCGATTTCCCACAACAACATCCTCTTCAAAATAACTCTCATGAACCTTATCATCAAAAGCATCCTTACTGTTACCAACAGTTACAGGAGATTTCATCCTATGAATGGAATTGGAAATTTGCTTTGCAACAGCCATCATCTTCTGAATCCTCTCTGCATCCACTTTCTTAGCTCCTACAGCTTGTTCACCACCCATAGCTCTAACCTTCTCTTGCTTTGGAAACCCAATGACAACGCTTGAAACATCCTCACCATGGAAGTCACTAGCCACAGAGAGAGGGACATTCCTCAGCAAGTGTTGACCAGGTTTCAAAACCCTTCTCTTCCGACTTCCCTCCTCAGGTTCCTACACAAGTCTAGATGCAGGGGGAGGAGAAGAATCTTCCCCATAAAGATCGTTTTTGTCTTTTCCTCCCTTAGAAGGAATAGTCACCTCCACATCATCACTACAAGTCGTGTAACCCGCTTCCTCATCCAATTTCCTTTTCCTAGATTTACCCTGAATAGGGGATATGGGGCCCTCCTCCAAAGAGGCATACGAATCTGGGACATAGTCAACATCATCATCCCTATCCGACTCAAAATCTTTATTTAAAATAAGCTTCCTCTTCCTCGGTTTCTTAGAAGCCCTTTCCTCACCCAACTCAGTTTCATAACCCTCCCTAGCTTTAGTAGAAATATCCTTCTGAGTAACCAGATTTTTCTGGACATCATGAGCTTTAACATGTTCATAAATCAAAAGAATCAACCCCGAATGCAAGACATGGTTTTTGGGATTCTTCCTATGCTCTTTAATCCCACATTCCATCAACACCAGCAAATAATAGGGAAATGACACCGATTTCTTATGCCTAAAATGGTTAGGCAACGGAAAATGGTAATTGTTAATGGTCGTGTACCTTCCTTCTAGGGTTACATACCTCATGATTTCTTCGACAACATCCGCTAGAGAGATTTCAAGGAATTCCTCAGATACCCACCACTCTTCGCGAGCTTCAAATCATCACTCTCATTCTTCTTAAAGAAAAGGGACATTGTGGCCAGTGATTATTTCTTATCCCTATACACCTTCATACCCTTAATCGCAAGGCTAGTAATCTTGGCTATGAATTCCTCGTCCACTGCAATTTCCCTACCACCCAAATCCAGGGTTCTCCCTTTCCACCTTTTCTCAACCAATTCAGTAGCCTGAGTATTATTGCCATGCATTTTCTCCCTGAAGGGAGTTAGACCACCCTTTTCTAAAATTGCCCACACTTCCTTTCTCTGCTTATCAATTTCATAGGATTTGGGCTCGGCACAATTTCTGTCCCCACCCATGATGATGGAAAATAGAGACGAAGCACTCAACAGGAAACTCAGAAGGAAGCAACCGACACCACTCAAAACTGAATTATCCAATAGAAGACTCTAGAAGCTTATGCGGCTAACACCCACAATCTGTGCGAAGGCAACCACAGGACATACATACCATAATTTTTTTTCTTTCTATATATATATATTTTTACAAGATTATTTTGACTCAATTTCTAGATTCTTCACCATAACTGGTATGTTTATTAACATATCTGCTAGCCATAATCACCCTATTCTAACCTATAACTGAATAATTCTACACCGCATCTAACTAGTAAATTGAAAGGTATAAAACTTTGGTTTTTCAATCATTGCATGTATTCTAATTCAATTAGATAAGGGTTTTGTGTTACTAATTTGTTTGTGCAGTTATCTTGACAAAAGTTGGGAGAAGATTTTATCATAAAACTACTAATATTTTTATTACAAGATGTTGAGAAAGACCTTAACCATAAAACCCTATGCGTTTTATTTATTTATTAGATAACTCATATTTTAAATTATAAGGTTAAAGAAGAATGTTAGTTGTGTTTTGTGCACTTGCATGCATTTGTTATCCTAGGTTATTATGTTCATATCCTCTCCCCTTGTGCGCTTGTGCGATCTTGGGTGTAAGAGAAATACACAATAGCCTCCTTTTATTTTTAGTAGGAGGTCTACATGGGGGTTTCATCACCCCAGGGTTTGACCTCAACCACATTTCTCGACAGGGTATACAAAGGAGGGAGATCAAAAGTTGTACCTCAATGAGTGGCCAGTGTCGTTCAAAGATGAGTTGTAAGACCCTTGATCCATTGCAACTTGTTTGGTGAGGAGAGTGGGAGAGTGCCTCCCAATCTCAGTTTATTATAGATGGGCTCTATGTTCATGGTTGTCCCCTACTATGAAATTGTGTTTACTAGAAGCCTAGAAGTCATTGATCGTCGCTTAGTGTGGTTCAGGGGATGTGGACCATACCTCAAAGCTACTCACAATGTACTCCCTTGAGTTAAGATAGAAATTATTGGGTTTGGCTTCTCTAGCCTCCCAAGGAGAGAGGAAAGGTGAGCCTATTGCCATATTGGGCATGTGCTACTAGACCTCTAGCTATCTGCTCTCGAAAGAGAGGTGTCTCACACTAAACTTGGGGTATTAGCACTTGTTTTGTGAGCCTACACTAAGTATACAAACCTATATGAATAATTAAGATGAGCATGTTTACAAGTTTTTGCAATTTGTGTTATACTAGTGATGCCATTTACCTTTTGGCCTTAAGCCTTTGTCTTTTGAATTCAAGAGTCAAAATAACCATTTTATCTTCTACTATTTTGTAAGTGTATTCTTTCCTAAAGACTAAAATATCCAACATGAAAAACCATTTCAAACATTAAATTTGTAGAAGAAAACCATAATCACGCATATGAGACTTTCTATAATGAAATTGTTCAAGAAAAGCTAGGGAAACCAAAGTCACGCAACTATAAAATTTTGCACAATGTTGGAAGTGGATTCACCCTGAGAGGGGGTAAATCTGTTCTTCATGAAAACTACCCAAACGGCCACTTCCAGCTCAAACAAAAACCACCAACAATCTTGCCAACCATCAAAGACTAGCATAATTGAAAACCAAATCAAAATACCATAGCAACCTTGCACAATATGCAACTGAAATTCTAGCATGGCGGCGCTAGGGTTCCAAACCATAATCAATGAAAAAGCAATATCATTTTTCCCTAAACAAGTTCTCTCTCAAGTCAGTCGATGACTTTGCAAAAGTTAATAAAGATTTGGAGTCCGAAGGAAAAAATACACAATAATAATCAACTGATTAAAAATGCTTATGAGTTCGCTTGACTAATCATTTACCAAGGACCCGACCACGTGATCACCTCCAAATTTTGCTTGCAAACTGTCGACACATAATGGTCATTAAAATAAAATATATTCTAAGTCAAAGATTCTCATAATGTCGACTTAAAAATATGGAGAATGATGACTGCCAAGTGATATAAACAAGTAACCTTTTTACATAATTCGAACACAATATCACCACTGAAAAATGCTTTGGGCAACCTGATAGGGTTGATTCCATGTAGATGTCGACCCCACAAATCATTAACATGCCAATGATAAATTAATATCATATGTAAAAGGGAAGGCTTCAAATAGTCAAGATAAGCATTTGCCTTTGGATGCTGACTATAGAGTCAAGGCTAGAGCATAAGAGGCTCCAAATAAAAAGTAAAAATTATATGCCATGTGAGCCAATAAAAACCATCAAACAAGTGAGATACTAGAACCGAATTGTATACTATGCCACCAAATAAAATATGAGTTTAGGATGGCTTTAGAGACATGAGAGCAATGGTGTTACTATACCAAGTTTTATGGAGCAATTGAAACAATAACCAAACTGCTTGAGACGGAGGTCAAAATACACTAAGTGTAATATGCAATGTAAACCATATCTCATTTGATATGTGAAGAACCTGATTACTAACAAAGCCAAGTCAAATCCATGTGTGGATTTACCTCCAATAGAGTGTCATGAGAAATCTCAATGATAATTGAATATCATATGCCAAGATTAACCTGATAAATAACAATGAAGCCAAGATCATACTAAAAATGATATACCTGAATAATTTGAACCATGATCAACCTGAATGACCTGTCAAGAGAGCAATATCATTTATCACATAAGCTAATGCATGCCCTCTCACAATGAACATCATCTGAATAACCCGTATCAAGCCTTATCAATACTATCAGTAACCATAACCATCTGAAGATAATTGCATTCATAAATCTGAACAAGAAGCCACATGAATAATATCAACATGTAACATGAATATGGAGAGCATAAAGATTTTGAGAGACCAAATCTGAAACTATCAGACCATAAGACCCAAAAAGTGATTTTTTCATCAAGGACAAACCATGAACACAACTAAGATCCAACATATATCACACATATGTAATATCGTAATTGAAACCTTCTAGCACACATTTGAGATTTTTTGTATCACAACTAAAAATTTCCTTGATACATATGTTTAGACTAAGATAAATTAGGGTTTACACTATAAAATCCAAACTTCAGAAATTAAACTTGATTAACATAGTAACCTGACACAAATACCTAAGATCTATCAATTTCTTAGTTTAGCATTATTCTCCCATCACTTAGCTTATAATTGCATCCTTAGATTAAAATTTTGCAGCAATCTTAGCATTTCAAAATCAATAAACCAATCACATCTTGATCAAACCTTAGTTATCTCTTGATTGTCTTGATCTCATATCCTTCCATCATCCTATCAATAATTGGGCCAAAAACTCATCAATCTAGTTTAGATTTGACTCTTATCAACCTTCATCTTGATCATTACCCTTTTGAGGCCTAGACACTTCTTATGATCACTTTGGTCTATTATCATTTGCAAACATCCTTAAAAAGTGAAAAATCCAAAAGAATAACATAATTTCATACTCATTTACAACCATCCTTTAAAAGAAAAAAATAAAAAACACAACATTATCATAGGTTCATGCTTTCTTAAAACCACAAAATCTAAAAAAATTCTAAAAGTATAAGAAACCCAAAAAACATCTTTAATATTCATTAGCATATTAGGTCTTGTATGGTTGAAACAAGGTTATAGAGAAAAATAAAACAAATGGATCCTACAGTTGACCCTACTTTTAATCCCACTAGCATAATACAGTTTAGGACATCCTCAAGTTCACAATCAACACCACAACTGGGAGCTATGCTACCCTCTTCTGATGATGAGTTTACATTGGCTTGAGTTAAACAAAATTTAACCCAAGAGGAAATTGGAAATGCTTCACAAGATCCCTGATTATTGAAAGTGATAGATACACTCTTGTTTGTAGATCCCAACAAATATTTCTTATTGCTAGCACAAAATGGAGCTAGGCTTCCCATAGATTTTGGCATTTCTACTATGATGGAACCAACACCTAATGTGACATCCCAAAACATAGGTTCCATTAACATGATATCCCCACCAAGAAATTTCATTTCACAACTAAGTACAAGTATGTCACTTGGAAGAACATCCCATAACGTAAAAAGCTTTAACTTACTGATACCTCCACCATTCAAACTACATTTCACAAACCCACTTTACAGTTCATGTGATTGTGTACCCAAACAACAACACAATCAAGTAATACAACACCAGTGATAAAAAAACATCATAAACCAACCCATTCAAAACCAAATATTTCATTTCCCATGCCATAAACTAATATGAACAACACTTTGTAACACACAAACACAAACGTCATCACACCTCTAAAAAAATCATTCCCACAAAATACTACAACAAGCGAGAAAAACACAAACACCTACATACCCACAACCCAAACTCAAACATTCATCAAAACAAACCAAAACTTGAACCAAATTCCACAACAATGACAAAGTTCCTTTTCCACGAATAGGTACTTTCCTCAACACAACATACCATCTAACCAACAATCTACATACATTCTTGCACCTAATCCAAACCCGACATTCACATCCCACTTTAACCAGACCACACAACCCATGACACAACATCATTACTCAAGCACATTTAACAAAAATATCCCAACTTTCAACCAAACACAAAACTATCAAAACATAAACTCATTCATAGATCCTACACAAAATCAAACCTACAATCCCCAAACAAACACCATCCATATACCGTCATCACCAACAAAGATATTAGCTCAATAATTGTAAAGCTTACAACAATAGATGACAAATCTATAGGTTGTTGGACTCAAAAATATGTACACAATGGAGTACATATGTCCTTACCCCTTTGATAGGAGTTCATATATGCCACCTTCCCCCAAAATTTTGAAATACCCAAATTTGAAAAATACAAAGGAAAAGGAGATCCCATAGATCATATCAAGGAAGTTTACACAGCTTGTCTAGATCTTGCTTATGATCATACATACTTGATGTGCCTTTTCCCACATAGTCTTGGAGGACAAGCTATGGAATTGTTTGCTCATTTACCTCATGGCATAAGGACTTGGAATGAACTAGCCAAAAAAATAATTGTACATTTCTCTTATAACATTGAGCATGTGATATCTATAATACACTTATGTAACACCAAGAAGAAAAATGAAGAATCTTTCAGTTCATTCATATAGAGATGGATAAATCTTGCAAGTAAATGTCCTTTTCATATACCAAAAAATAATTGGTTCAATTTTTTATAGAAACCTTAATTCAAATTTAATGTTTCATCTCCAAGTCTAGTGCTCCAACATATTTGATGAACTCATTGAGAAGGGTATCTCTATTGAGAAAGACCTTATTGCAAAAGGAATTGTAAAAAATTTCAAAGAGACCAAAAACAATCCAAGCATATCAAATGATAAAGACAAATTTTGGTCATGAAACAAAATTGTAACAAATTATGATAGTGTAGATGCAAAAATGGTAAACAAAGCTCAGCCTATTACTAGTCTCAAAGGACCTTCCACATCAAAGATGCAAACATTAAATAAAAACCAATCATAGTCATGAACAATTAAAAAATGCAATTCAAAACAACACACATGGTACTCCAAGGACTAACAATAATCCAAGATGAAAATACACACCCCTAGGGGAACCAATTGAATCTGCTTTGAAGTAGCTTATGCAATCCAATGTCATTCAACTTCCAAAATTAAAACATTATGAACCAAGACCTTTCAAACCATCCTGGTGGAACAATAATGACTTCTATGAATACCATAGGACCAAGGGGCATAAAATTTTTACATGTTTCAAACTTAAGAACATCATCCAAGATCTAATAGATCAAGGAGATGTAGTGATCGATAATCTATTTGGATCCTCTAACACTAATCATACTATATTTAAAGATCCTCTATAGAATCATAGACAAGAGAAATCCTCTACTTCAGGGACTAATACCAAAGATAATTCCAAATACACTAATATCGCCTATGAGTATACAATTAACCATATCCAAAAGACTGATAATCATTTCTCAACCTTAACCATCAAGATAAGAATCCTAAGTGTGTGATTACCACAAATAGATCCAAAGTGACCCTACAAGGGGCCACTTCTAAATCTCAACTGACAAACCAATATAACCTTTTGGATCACTTAAGAAAGACACCTCCTCAAATATCCATTCTTGAGTTGATACGTATATCCTTGTATATAAGGCTATCTTAAATAAAGCTCTACAAGATTCTTTAGTTCCTACTAATCTAAATGTTGACTAGTTTCAGGCCATGGTAGGATATCTTGCTACTACCCATCATGTTACATTTATAGGGCATGATGTCCCTTCACACAAGCCTCACCATAATGATTCCCTCCACCTTGAAGTTTTTATCAATAAACACAAAATCAAATGAGTTTTGGTAGATGGTGGAGTAGGCCTAAATATTTGCACTCTAAAGTTGGTCACCTCATTCGGATTCTTCGAGGGGTACATTTATGCATAAAAAAGGATTGTCATAAGATCCTATGACGATGTCGAATGTCCTTCCAAGGGTATTATTACCCTTCCAATCAGAGTCAGTCCAACAATTGAAAATAGATTGTGTCAAGTCTTGGATTTAGACCTTCCATATAACCTTCTCCTCTATTGCCATGGATTCATGCCATGAAGGTCAACCCCTCCACATACCATAAATTCTTAAAATTTCCTTACAATGGAATGGAAATCACCATATTAGGTGACCCTGATCCTTTCCAATATTGTAGTGATTTGAAACGGATCCATAAATACCAAGTACCTATCAACAAAGAAGCTTCATCATCTAATTTATCCCACTACATTGATCCTACATCACTATCCAAATCTTTCATTCCATCCGTGTCTTTTCCCAAGAAAAAGGTCTAGGTTCAAGACAAAGGATGTGGTGAATACAACATCATGGACTCATTCTGCATTGGTGAGTTGCTTGCTTCACCTAAATCTTATGGAAAACCATGTCCTATTCAAAATTTCATCATTCAATATCAACCTCCCACTACTTTCACTAAGTGGGGTGAACTAGGAAAGGAATCTATAGAAGAGGACATCTCTACCTAGCTTTATAAAGACAAAGAAGATGAAAAAGTCGTGCAATTTCTAGTCAAACAATATGGTAAAGGTTTCATTGTCATGAAACAAAAAGGTTATGATGGCCACAGTTTCCTAGGACTACAAAATCAAGGAATCATAGAACCTATTTATCCTAAAAGCCTACCCAAGAATGGAGGGCTTGGGTATCTACCATTAAGATTAAATGCTCTTAGTACTAAGTGGCTTTCACATGAAAATGTTAATGCTTCTAACAATGTCGATACTTCTAGAGATGGTACTAAGACTAACCCTTGTGAGAAGAGATGGAGCCTATACCCTTGTGAGAACAAACATATTGATGATCATGCTTAGATTGAAACCTTTTGGGACCCTAATGATTCCTTAGCCCTTACATTATCTACCATATCCCTAACCTTTACAAATATCAATGATAACTTACCCTTAGTCCACCCACAACTTATAGATTGGGATCAACAAGGACCACCAAGCTTGGATACCTTCGAAAAAAATGAAGCTATAGCCAAGTTTATGAAACTTAAAGAGGGTGTACCCCTAGGTGATCATAAAGTCGGATTTACCATAGACATTGATGTTTTTGCTTACTTTGGTGAGTCTACTCCACCTTCCAGTCACAAAAGCGAAAAAATAAAAAAGAATAGGTCTCTAGGTGAAAACCAAAAGGTACCTTTAGACCAAGAAAAATTAAAAATAAAGGACGTATCCAAGGGTTAAAACCTCTCTGAGGTGCCTAAGGATGGAAGTGTAATGCCCCGCCATGCAACCCCAAAGGAAACTAACATACAAGCATTTAAGGCACAATTTTTTTTTTTAAAAGAAATGATATGCAACAACATACATCACATGAAATGAAACAATATAAGTACAACATATAACAAAGTTCCTTGGGGTTACATAGTTGCATCACTTTTCATATCAACATCTTACATTACATGAGAGATAGACATACACCCAAACAAATGACCTGAACATGGATCATATATTAACAATACGAAGATACATTGCTCAAGGTTAACATCAATACAATGTTGTTTCCCAACATCTATGGGAAGAGTATAATAGCATGGAAAGATAAATCTGAAATTGAAGGAATACAAAGCTATAAGCTGGATCGAACTCTGATATACCTTAGAATTCACCGCAACAGGTACAACTCTGCACATCTCGAACTTCAGATGGGGACCCAATGGGGTGCGTAGCACGTTCCACCCGACCACCCCCGTGCTAGGAGTAAACAAGAAAGATCCTCACCCAAGAAGTCAAACGAACCAATGGTAACCAAGACTCCACAAAAAAAAAGGATAACAAATCACAAGATAATAACCCATAACATTGCCAACACATAACCACAACATGAGTAATGAAATGTCCAGCAAGAATCAATCGCAAATATTATAGATCAACACTAAATAACCATAAGAGGTGCCGACAACCATAGAATCCAAAGCTCTCCAAATGAGATTGCAAAATCATCCAACAATAAATATCCAAGGGCACCTTTCATCCACATCAACAAACAAAAACTATAATAAACAACTCCAGAGGCAACATGAACAAGAGAAACAAAGGGCATAGTGGGAGAGTGTCATCGTATGGCCTTACATGAATTCGCCAGACTACCTATCACAAGGTGTCGCCTCCATCTATACATGGATTATCCTGACAACCTAGCTCAAGGTGCCGCCTCCATCTATGGTTATCCAGACATCCTATTCCAAGGTGCCGCCCCATAGGGTTACTCATGCGGAGCCACTTACCTTTCACAGAGACAAGGTAGTGACCTTACCCACCAGGTCTTCCCACCCGTCCTTAGCCTTTGAAAGCGCTAACGGCAGGGGTGAGGTGCATGTTTTTATCTTGTTATATGTTAACTAACCCAACCCACTAGATACATTAATTAGGTTATCACTTATTTAAGGAAACTCTTTCAAGGGTGACCACTTGTACACTGGCCCCAAGAAGAGCCACTCTCCCCTACGGTTACTCTAAAATCAAAGACAAGCAAAGGGGTGTACCTCAATCCTCAAGACATAAAGGCATTCTTAAAAACATACACACGAGGCATGACCATCTCGTGGTTATTCAAGCATCAAAACTCATAAAGTAGGAGGTACCACCCACACAAAAATCCATGAGGTAAAAAGATAGACAAGAAGGTGCAACTACAAACGTGCACACACACACCATTTTCCTTAGCCCCTGGAGGTACATCAATATCTACCCAAGAACCAAAATAAATCAATATGCCAAATCAAATCATACTTTCAAACTTGTACAAAAGTTCAACCTAAATTAAACATAAGTCAAATCAAATACAAATTTCCATCACACAAAGTCAAGCAAGATAAATCAACTCAAGCAATTAAAATTACACATCATATAACCCCTTTATTTTGAATACATAGGAAGTTAAGGATAATCACATAAACCTCAAAATACACTATTCAAAGCAAATCACAATAACCGGTAATCACAAAGGCATCACTTCCACATTCTATATCAAAACATTTAACAAACCATAATAATAACCAACACGATTATTCAAATTTACTAATTTTCAAAGATATTCTAAAAAAATCAATTAACATATTATTTAAACATCATTATAAAATTATTTAAAATAATAAAAGAAAACATATTATATAAAATACAAACCATTTCTCAATAAAAGTAAATATGAATATAACCATGTTTTGAGAATATCTAAATGCAAAATTACTCTTCTAATAAAATCATGGCATATGAATAAATATATGTTTTATATTCAAATTACTCATCTTGTATTTTATGTGTATATACATATGAATTAAATAAAAATATATTCCATCTCTTATCAGAAAAATTATTTATCTATTTACTTTAATTTCCTCTTATCTATTAGCAAATTTAATTTTCACTCTATGAGAAATTTTTTCCATAAATTACTTAAAAGGGAGAAAATCTGAAAGGAAAGCATATTATTATTTTATTTTCTTTTGTTTAAAACAAAACATATTTCTTTTATAAATTTATTAGAAAACCACTTTTTAAACAAAATCAAAGAGAAGAGGAGGGGTCTTAAAAAGCTACGCATGGGAAGAAGGATACACTCATAAAGATTTAATTTTATTTTATGTTTTCTTAGTTTTCTTTAGTTTCACTTCCAATCCGCACCACTTAAGTAATTTAAGCTTTCCTAACATTTCGTTTGTATTTAGCAGTAGGGGAACGGAGTTTGTTTTTCTACAGCCAATAATTAAATATAAGGAAACAAATCGAATATATTCAAGGCTGTTTATAAAATACTGAGGAGAGCTATTGGACAAAAGAAACTTCAAAGAAACTTGGTCTCTTTACTTGCTCTACTTCAAATGTAACTTTTATAGTAAAACTATAAAGTCTGAATATTATAAGTAATCTTTAATTCGTATTATCAGATATTTTCATATAAGAAAGAAACGTGTTCCATTAGATCAGAGGGGGGTATAATGAGTTAAACCTTACCCAGGAGATGGTCACTAGTTTGAATTGCGTGATTCAAGCTGATTATTTTAAATCAGTTAGAAATTGATGAGAAGTACCGCAGACATGAACAATGACCAATTATTTGTAATTATTACTAGCAGACGTAAAAGAAAAAAAAGACTGATGCAAAGCTGTTGCAGGAATATAAATTAGTATTGCGGAAAAATGAACAAACAGATTTTGCAAGGAATCTCACAAAATCTTCAAATTAATGAAGAACTCTAGAACACCTCCTAACATTGCAAGGTTTGCTAGTGTCTTGGGTGTATGCAGTCATGCTGGTTTAGCGAATGAGGACGACACATGGCTCACACACCAGTAACCTTTGTTGCATTACATATATAGTTTCTCGTTGGGTGCGCTGGGAGGCATGCATGCAGGGGCAGTGACAGATGTGATAAGGGAAAGCTTAAGTACTTCCAACCCAAAAGCAAGTTTTATATCATAACATAGTTTAAAGACCAATCTGGGAGGGTGCGCACAGGAAGGATACTGTCCTGTATAAATTACAGACAACACCAGGATACCAGGGCTACGCCAGGTTAGTTTGTTCATGACATAATTTCCACCATAAATAACCATTTTCAAGAGCTATGAAACAAGAAGATGAATATCCCAACCACAACAATGGAGAGATCCATGGATGATGACAACGTTCCTATGGAGGAAATCGGTGATACTGAATGAAACAATCTGAAATTAGTAACGTTCACCACATTATAATACTAGAAAAAATGAAGGGACATCCATTAAGTTCCCTGCTAGACAGATGGAAATGAGGAAGCAACGCCAAGGTGCGTAAACAGTTTACAAAAGGCATCGATATGCTCCTATTTGGTAACGTTTTCTCTACTTCCCATGGCACGCTTCTGAGATAGTATTTCATCATAATCGATTTGAAAGGATAATGATTTTTGTCAATGAAGACCTTGGATTTGAAACAGTTATACATTGCATCTGTGGCTCGCAGCAGCAGGGATCACAGTTAGCCTTTATTAAAATTATTAAGGACAGGCAAGAGTCGACCGACTAAGGAGCAAGAGAATTGACTCGCTCTAAACAAACATGGTCTTCTTGGCACGCTAAGTGGGGTTGAACGATTACAGGCCTTGAACAGTAAGGTTTAAAGGAACAGTGGTACTGAGTTTAAGTATAAAAGCCACCAGCCGGGGTAACTGACACCCTCCTACATACTCAACAAGATATGTCCTTGATACTCTTCAGACTCATATACACCTAAATTCATGATTGGGTGAAGGCTAGTCTACAAAGCACAGTAAGATTGGAATAGAGATCAAATCTCGATATACCTATATGGTATTAAACTTGATCACAGTATATGATTTTCCAATTACCATTCACATAAAGTAAGACTAATATAAATCTACATACCTAGTACCAGCTCCTATTCAGTAATCGATCCACTTTAAACTTTGCATGACAGGAAACACACGCAGTTTGAAATTGACATCAGGACCTTCCCCTTTTCATTATATTTCAGAGCACTCTGGTGTTAATTTAAGCCAGGGATTTCGATCCTTCCCAGTGCCAACTCCTATTTACCTAGTTCGCTCCCGGCCTGAAGAGGAACAATCCCCCACCTCAAAGTCCCTCTCAAATTCATAATCCAACCCCCAAGTAAAGAAAAACCGTCCTCTTTATGAGGGCAAAAATCTCATTTAAAACTCAAAAAATCTAATAAAACAGTAATTTACTTTTCAACAACTTGTTCGAAACTGTGCATGCATTTGCATGCCAAAACTTTCTATCTTTTTCGTTGCTTTAACAAATTGTTTGAAATCTTATCTTTAAGCTTTATTTGAAGTTACACTAGTTTCTCCTATTTAATAATTATCCCCGCAAGATAATCAATTAAATAAAATAAATCTAATTATTTAATAATAACCGTATACATTCTATTCTGCCAAAATTGACTCATTAATTATTATTCTAATTCTAATTTAATTTAATTTAATAAACTGATTATACCAATTTATTTAAAATATTAATTTCACCAAAAGATGCAATAAAACGTTAAACACTGAAAACACAATAAAACTTACGCAAAATCCTGAAAGGTACAATGGAGGGCCACTACAAGAAGTTTGGATATACTCCCCACTAGTCAAGAGAAATCTCCACTTTTGGTAGAGAAATTAGAGGAAGTTAATATAAGTACGATTGAAAATCCAAGGATCATACACTTTGTAGCTTCCCTAATAGAGACAGAGAGAGTAGATTTCATTATATTCTTCTTAGAAAGATGAGTCAATTTTTCTTGGTCTTATGCTGACATGCTTGGATTGGATATTGAACTAGTTCTTCATCACTTACCTCTCTATCTGGGTGCAAATCTTATAAAACAAAACCTAATAAAAATGCATCCTCAAATCGCCTTGTTGGTCAAAGCTGAGCTAAAAAAGTTGTTAGATATTATCTTCATTAGATCCATAGACTATTGAATGGATATCAAATTTATTACTAGTTACCAAGCCAACTAGGGGAATTTTGAATATGTACTGATTTCATAGATTTGAACAAAGCATGTCCTAAGGATGATTTCCCCTTACCAAACATTGATATCATAGTGGATCTAACAACTGGATATGAAATGTTGTGACTAATGGATGGATTTTCTAGTTATAATCAAATAAAAATAGCTCCTAAGGATCAACATAAAATAACTTTCACATTTCGATGGGGTTACTTATTGCTGGAATGTAACACATTTTGGTCTCAAGAATGTAAGAGCGACTTATCAAAGAGCTATGACCATAATCTTCCACGACATGATGCATACTCTTATGGAGGATTATGTTGATAACTTTTTAGAGAAATATTTTACAAGAGAAGGTCATCTTGCGGTGCTTGATGAGATCTTTACCAGAATGGAGAAATACAAAGTCAGATTGAACCCTAAAAAGTGTATCTTTGGAGTTGCTTGCAAAAAAATCCTCAGATACATTATCTCTTGTAGAGGTATTGAAGTCGATCTTGCAAAGGTGAAATCTATTATAGATATGCCTCCACTATCTAATATGTCTTAACTATGTAGTCTACAAGGGAAGCTACAATCCATTGACAGATTTATTGTACAATTAGCAAATAAATGTCACCCTTTTCAACATTTTATTTACAAGGGTGTTTCATTCAAATGGACTAATCAATGTCAACAATATTTTAAACAACTTAAAGACTATATGTTATCACCTCCAATCTTATTACCACCTACTGATGGAAAACAATTGATTCTTGACATATTAGCTACAACATCAACATTAGGAGTGCTACTTTCAAAACACAATGAAGAAGGAAAATAGAGAGTTATATATTATATTAGTTGTAAACTAGTAGGGCATGAACTCAATTACACCCCTATTGAGCATGCATGTCTTGTCATTATCTTTGCTTCACAAAATCTCTAACATTACATGATAAATCATCAAACCAAACTCATACTAAAATAGATCCCCTAAAATATTTGGTCAACAAAGTGGCTCTTATTGGTAGATTGGCAAGATGGGTTATGATTTTGAGTGAATTTTACATCAAATATGTTGATTAGAAAGCAATAAAAGGACAACTGATAGTATATCAATTGGCAGATTCTCTCACTACAACAAATCATCCTCTCATCACATTTTCTTGACGAAGCATCATTTACAATGGCGGCATCTATAAAATGGAAATTATATTTTGATGGGTTCCATACCCACCGTGGTTCTAAGCTAAATTTTTTCCATCACACCACAAGGGGACATAATACCTAAGTCCAACAAATTATATTTTCCATGTGCCAACAACATTGCAAAATATAAGGCTCTACTTATGGGAATTAGGATAGCTATCAAATGAAAGATCAAAAACCTTCATGTCTATGGTGATTCTCAGTTGTTCATATGGAAAGTTAATGATGACTATGAGATAAAAGATGAGAAACTTATGCCCTACAAGAGGATGGTCGATAGCTTTAAGCAATACTTCGAGGTCATCATGTTTGAGCAAATTCCTACAATACAAAACAAAGTAGCTGACACCATGGCTACCATTCGATCTCTACTTGATCTGCCTCATAATATACATTAGTGTGAGTTCTTGGTGGAACAACTTTTGATTCCCGCTTTCTATGTTCCCAATTTTGAGCTTGTATGTGAAATTGTTGGTCCTGATTCACCTTGGTACAAAGACATCTATGATACCATCATGACCAAATTCTTCCCCCTAACTTTTCAAACAACCAATGCAAGACCTTTATACACCAAGCCTTTGGATATGTTATCATCGATGACACCCTATACCAACATAGTCTAGATAGTACAATTCTTATATGTATCGACTTAGAAGCACATATGAATTTACATGAAGTACATGATGGTATATGGGGAGCTCATCAAAGTGGTCCTACATTAGGAAAAAATCTCACGAGAACTAGATATTATTGGCCCACTATGGAGCGAGATGCATATTGTTTTGTCAAGAAATGTCGCTAGTGTCAAATTCACAGAGACCTTATTCATGCACAGACACAAGAGCTTCACCCTATTACATCTTTATGGAATTTCCCTCAATGGGGACTTGACCTCATAGGAAATATCCTTCCTACCTTTGAAAATGGCCATAAGGTCATCATTACTACCATTGATTATTTCATAAAGTGGATTGAATCCATTCCCCTGACCTACATCACCGACAAACAAATTGTAAAATTTATCCTTAATTACATCATATATCAATATGGTGTTCCCCTTTCCAATATTATAGATAATAGTTTCCCTTCCAAGAACCAAGATGTTCGTAAGCTATGTGATAAGTTTCACATCCAGTATCGCTTTGCTACTCCTTATCCACAGAGTAATGGTCAAGTTGAGGTGTCTAACAAAACCATAATTAAAATCCTAAAGAAGACTATCAATGATGTTGGTCATGACCAACACATTCAGTTGAACAGGCAACCTTATGGGATTTTCGCACAAGCATTCACACTCCCACAAGTGCCACACCATACTCCCTAATCTTTGGTTTTGAATCCATCCTTCCTATTCAAGTCAAGTTACCATCCTTGAGGGTCTTTATGCAACATTTTATTGATGATGAAGAAATAGAATATCCAAATTACATGAGTTAGAGTTATTGGATGAGAAATGTCAAATTGTTCTAGTCCATCTTTGATCTTATCAAAATCATCTTCGTCGTAGCTACAAAAAGATATTCTAAGTTTGAAACTTTGATATTGGTGATATGGTCTTGAAATAAAATCAAAAAAATCAACTTGACAAAGAAAAACTAGGCAAGTTTGAGCCTAATTGGTTGGGTCCTTACATCATCATTACAACATATGGATTTGGAATGTATCAACTTACTACTCTTGAAGGCGAACCACTTCCATAGCCCATCAATAGCATGCAGATTCACAAGTACTACACATGATCCTTAGAAAATCCCCTAAACAATTTCAAAATACATAAAAGCAAAAAATCATCACCTTGATGAAAACCTAGCAAATAGGCACCTTATGTGACATCAAAAACAAAATGAAAAATGAAAAAAAGAAGTAAATATAAATAATTTTCCCTATAGTGAAAACCACTTCAATGGTGCTTTGGGCAAGTACCATGGCGAAAACTTGGCAAATAGGTGCCATGTGTAGCAAGTCATTACTCTTCCATCTACCATCATTCTATCTAATTTTCACTCCATCCACAATAATCCGAGCATGCAATCCCCCATAAAAAAATCCCACTTCCCTACATTCATGATAAATCTTGTCACACCTCTCATGTCCTGGGACTGGTTGATATCTAGCATCACTCACTATCCATACCAATTCATAATAAAGGCATTCCACCTAACCCTTTTAATAACTAGTCCTATATCTAATTGGGGGCAACCCTTGACCCAATTTTTTTAGATTGGACCTTTGGCATCGCATTGGAGGATACATCACATCAATCACCCATCACTATCCACCTTCCCTAATAAGCTCATACCCATTATAATTCACCTTCAATAATAAGCTATACATCTTTCATAATAAATTATCCCTTACTGAGATTGACACTTTGATCAAACTTAAATAAAACATCCTACAAAAACTGAGGCTAGCAAATCATAAAACAATAGGTGAACTATCAAGCTAGCTTTCAAGCCTAATCGATCAATTGCCTGATCAACATCATCTATCCTTAGCAACTATAATTTTTTTTATACTTGTTGCATCATCGAAACTAGACTATGTGTCTTATATGAGATGTTTCATTCCTAAAACCATAAATGATCCTTATAATCCTATCAGGAAACTCCCATCTTTGATAAGAAGATATAAATGGTTGTTGACTCGTTTGGTCTAGTGAGACTTATCTTTATTTGATTTATCTTTTGTCATGTTGGACCATGCTACCTAAGGATATCCACAAGTGAATAGAGGAGAGAAGATGGATCATGAGTTTTCCTTTCTGATTTTTGTTTACAGCTTGTCTTAACAATATTGTTGGGGCAACTAAGTTCCTTGTGTGTGATTGGGGTTCCATTTGGAATAATGAAAATATCATATGCAATTTAATGCTCATTCAGTGCTTTCTTGCATCAAGATCAACATGCTATGTGGTTACTC
>VDFB02085237.1:0-13432 GCA_007258455.2 Sequoia sempervirens | reverse complement strand
TAGTTAGTTTCAATTGAATACTAGTTGACTTCAGTTGACTTGGAATGCATGACTAATGACTTGAGTTGCTTGAAAGATAACAAGTGACTACTTTCAGATAATAGGGGATGATCATTCTTGCATGAATGGTGGAAAGATATGTTTGCCATTGTGAGAATGACTTGGACTCCACCTTCGACTTCAAGTTGGCTTCTTGGAGTTAACACTATCATGTTATTTCAAAAGTTTGTGTTAAGTGGGCCCATTCTTAAATTTGAGGATAAGTTTTGAAGATATCTTTGGAATAAAGTTTGATTTGTGACTTCAATTTGGGATGCCCAAATGGATGAAGGAGTTGATTTGACATTGTTCTTCACAGTTGAACTCTACTTACAAGAGATAGGAATAGGTTTTTAGTGATAAGCTTTGAGCTTTGTAATTGTAACTCTTTGGATTTTACAAGGTTGATTATTGCATATTTATCTCAAGCAAGTTGAAGATAGTTTGTATCAATTTTATTGTAGGTTGTGAAGAAGATTTGGTGAAGGAAAAAGAAGCATTCTCAAGAAAGAATTGGATTCATTGTAATCTACTTCAGAGATTAAATAGTACATTAATTCTTGGTGGAGTTTTTTCCCGAAAGGGTTTCTCCACGGTATATGTTGTGTATCTTCTAATATCCTATCTATGTCTTCTACTACCTTTTTTATTCATTCTACAAATGATAAAATGAATTAATCAGATAATCACCCACAAAGAATTTGTAACAAAGAATACATATTTAGATCAAAAAGTATAATAGTTTTACAAAGTATTAAGCTACATAAACACCTCAATTTTCAACACTAAAGGTATCAAATAATGCAACAAGATGCTTGTGAAAGTAAACAATTTTTTAAAATCCTAGCAATAAATTGTAGTCATTTATTTGATATTTGGATAACTTTAGTTTGTAATACAACTTCTAGCCTCTACATTCATTGAATATACTTGTGTGAAGGAAACAATAATGAACATATATGATTTAATAATAGATATAGATATCTTAACATTAGGTCTGACAGACATTAAAAAGCCCCATATAGTTCCAAAGATTTAATAAATCACCATATATGCTTAAATAAGATGTGTCTAGTGCCTTTACATTCATAAAAATCCATTATTGCACCCCCGTGAGAGTAGTTGTTCAGTTATAAGGGCCCTTGGCAGCATGGCAGGGTAGAAAATAAGATGTAATCATATACTACAAAATTCATAAAAGATGTGTGCGGGATGGTGGTGATAGGTCTCTTGAGTATAGAAGTATACTACTACCTTGCAGCAAGCAGTGATTATATAAAATAAAAACTATTGTATGGTTGTACAATCTCAACTTAATTTTCAAAGGTTAAGCCATTGTCTCATAGTCAACAAACAATGACATTAAAATAACATGCAGTATGGCAGTGTTAAGTTATGTAACCCACTATCCTCCGATCAACAATCTATAAAGAAAAAGTGTATGGTATGTCAGTATGAAGCTATATAACCTGCCACCCCACAATAAACATATTTTAAAATTAAAAGGGACTTGCAGTATGGCAGTATAAGGATGTCTAACCCACTATCCCGCAGTGAACAAACTAGAACATAAAAAGAAGTGTGAGGTATGATAGTATGAGAACTACAGTATTGCAGTAGAAAAGTGATAACATAAATAAATCTTGTGGTATAACAGGATAGCCAAAATGAGTATATTATGTGACACCACCATCCTGCAACAGTTAAGAGAAGTGACGTTGATACTGCACATTGGAAAAAGAATTTGTGTCAATTATGACAATAATTACTTGATTATCATGAACCATTTGATCTTCTAAGATCAATGACATATATTCAAAATTTATAAAGGCATAGATTATGAAATATTTTGAACAAAGTAGACATCAATGTCAAAATGAATGAGTTCAAAAGCAATTATATCTAGAATTCAATGCCATTTTTTGCAATCATTTGTAAAAGGATCATCGTGGTAGGAGCTAAGGATTTCGAGGAAGAAAAGCTTTGCAACTACTATACCACCAGGTGAGTGCACAAACACTTTTCATAAGCAATTCTAAAGCATTTGGTCAACTAGGATCTACAATTAAGGGTTTAGAAAATTTAAAAGAGAGTAAAAATTTTACACCATTCCACCTAAGAAGAGTGAACCTATGAGTAAGAAGGAAGAACCCAAGGTGAAGAAAATACCTTTGCAACAATCCATACTAGAGGTTTTTCCTGATTCAATAGATATAGGATTTAAGAAAGTGTTTAGAGACATAGCTTATGGGTGTCAGGATGTAATCATTCCCATCTCTGGGTGGGATTTTTTTTGGTATTTTTATGATAAAAGAAATTCCAAAATACTAGTGTCAAACCATTGGACTCTAGACCTAGCAAATTTGGTAGTTCTAAAGGTCTTTATACATGTTGAATTCATTACAGTATCAGCACGAAACTATCATCCAACCATCAAAACCATAAGGATGACAAATGGTTCACCACTAGTGCTATTAACCAAGTATGCCATTGTAGATTGTTTCAACTTGAATAAACAAGCCCTTGCGAAAATTGAATTGTAGAAAAGTGAGGAGGAGTACAATAGGTTTAGGAAAACTTATAGGAGTGATGAAATCACTATGCACATGAGGAAGGGTAAAAATAATAGAAGAATAACTATCTCCTCTTCCTGCATTGAGTCATTTCCTATAAAAGATTTTCAAATATATTTTAAGAGATCCTTTTTTTCCTTGTCTCAAATTCTTGGAATGGGTGCTCAAGAGAATATTCCAATTGGCCTAATGATGATGGCCATGAGGATCTAAAACCCTAAGACAAATATTGAGTATGCTTTTGCTTCATTCATTAAGAAAGCCTTGCATGAAGGATTTTAGCAAGAGAAGATAAAGCCCCCATCACATTTAGATGTTACTTTTTGTTGTGCCACCTAATTCTATATTAGAATAGTGATAAATGTACTTGGAGAATGTGTTTGGGAATGATTGATCACAGGGTGATCAACTGCCTATTCAAAATTGGTGTTATATATGGGACAGTAGATGCAAAAGGAACAACTATGTGATTTTTCATTATGATTTTATAGTAAGAATTATGTCTGTGCTTGGTCATAAATCACCAAGGTTACATACACCAATACTACAACTATTAAGACCCCTGGCATTGAGACTATCGCAAGGGAATACCCACAACATTGGTGATTGGTTCTTATTGCTAGATGTTACAATAATAAGAGTATATGGATGTCCCCATGCCCCACATGTTTTTCCCAAGTTTGTTTCTCTTTGATTAGCTTTCTTAGAGTTTATGTGGGAAATGTTATGGATGGAGAAGGAGGTCATGCATAAATAAAAGAAAGGCACATTATTGCCTAACTTGATAGTATGTGAAAAATTATTTGTTGGATTTGATACTCTTGAGGAGTTGCAACATTATTTGAAAACAATATATTCTTTGGAGTCTAGGGGAGAAATGGTCTTTAACCCCAAAGGCCACATGAATTTTGTGAGGCAAAAAATCCTCACTAAGTTTGGGATCACCCATGATGTTGATTACGAGGAGAATTTGATAAGAAACTACTTGACTCTCCAAGAAGTATTTCAGAGGAGAAGAAAATGGGCAATATTAAAAAAATTAGAGGAAGAAAAGAGGAAGACATACATCAATTTCTTGGGATTTTATATAGATGAAACATTATATCCCATCAAGAGGATCAACCTAATGATTGATAATTTTGAAAAATTATATGGTAAATCAAGAATAGAGTTGGAGAAGCCCACCAAATTTCCTACCAAAAGACCAAGTGGGGTTGTAATCCCTGAGCCCCCTCTAGACACTACTTCAATGCAATATGCTTCTCTAGAATCACCTCTAGAGAAATTAGGGCCCAAGAGACAAAGGGTATAGCAGCAAAATCCACTTGTATCATACAAGATAAGTGAAGAGGTTGGAGATACAAAGGAGGTGGCTAGTGTGCTAGGGCACTTAAAAGATGATGTTGAAGTCGATCAACCACTCCAAAAGCATGAAACTGAAGCACACAAGCCAGAGGAAAGGGTGAATATGTATGCACAAGGGGAGAAGGAGATGCATGATGATGAAAGAATGATTACAACCATCAAATTCATGGAGGATGATGAATTTATCAACACCCCAAAATTCAAAGACTTCTGGATTAAAATGAAAATGAAAGAGTTTGGGGATAGAGTTGAGATTAACAAGATGGGTGTTGAGGAATCTCAACATGCTCAAATTGTGGCCCAAACTTTCAATAAATTGAGGATAGATGATGTTGACATTAGTCCATAAGAAGCTAGGAAAATGGTGTTGAAAAGTGATATCTTGCTTATACCTAGGATGCATTTGAAAATGATGTTCCTGCTTGATCAAGTAAGAAATCAAGGAGACCAAATGTTAATGGTTGAGTTTGATTTAGAGGAAGGCATGAGTGGGATATGATATAATCCAAGAATTGATACCTTGGACTTTTGGGCTAACCAGAAAAATGCAGAGAAGGAAAAATTGTTGGACATTGTGCAAGAAATGAGAGGGAGTGCAATGGTCAAGACCCTCAAAGATACATCGGCCTTAGAAGTAGCTGCCATGATTGTGCATTCTGCTATGTTCACTCGAGCATCTATCAAGAGTTTGGAGAATAAACTTGCAAAATATGAAAAAGCACAAATAGATATGAATGATGAAGTGAACAATTTGTTTATAGAGAATGTGAAGCTAAAGCAACAAATGAAAGGGGGAAGCACTTCTCAAAGTAATAAAATGGTAGTGTACCATCCCTCAACCCAAAAGACTGATGTTGTTTCCACTGATCAAATAGAGGCCTTGAAGCAAGAAATATAAATCTCAAAGAAGTGCAATGAGGGGTCCAAAGTAAGGAAACAAATCTATGGTGCATTAGAAAAAGTCTTGGAGCACAAAATCAAGATGGTGATAGAAAAGGCAGAAAATGTGCATGAATGTTATACTTCCTTGTCCCAAGCAGTAGAATAGATGAAAGCCCATGCTCTCATTTTGGATCCTTTGTTTAAGAAATGGCAACCCATCCATCATACACTGAGAACATTGTGCAAGGTCTTACAGAGAAGTGTGGAGGCACTTGGAACTTTAAAGCCCACAGAGAGGATGGTGAAACTGGTGATTGATGAGTCCTAGTATGTGTCAGAGGAGATACAAAAGATCACTACAAGAATAGAATCTTTTCATACAATCAAACAGTGGTTTGTGCCTAGGATGCTTGGAGAAGATGACAAATTAAAAGATTTCACTAGTTGGAAAAGTGAGTTCAAACAAGAAGTCCAAAATTACATTGCTTGTTTACAACAAGATCATAATATAAATTTCCATAGTTTTAAGTTTTTGTTGGATGGGATGATTGCATTGGATTTTGGATACTCAAAGTTCATTGCAGAGACTAGAGGATTGTTAGAAAACAGATGGATAAGTCACCTTGCCAACATATTCGAGATCTAGGAATATAAATGGCTTGATGAATATACGATGTTCAAATGGGAGCATACATATTTGGCTTCCCCAAAAGGATAGGCCTAGTGTCAAAAATTATGAAGTATCGAGCATTGAAGATGCTATGATGGAGAGAGGACCTTGCCAGATTGGAATGATCACGAGTACCTTACAATGAGTAACAAAATTTGGTGTCTTGCGAGCGTTCTAGACTTCAACATCTGACGAGTTCTCTTCATTTCTTATCTTTCATTACTTTTATGTAACCACATGTAAATAATGATAATTAAGACCTTTTTATTTAGGTAACTGAAAAGACGTTTTTTGAAATGAAACAATTTGAAGCTTGTCGCTCTCCTTATCTATCTATAAAAGGGAAACCAATTCCGAATCAAAAAATCATTAGTACTAGGATAATTTTTTGAAGAGAAAAGGCTTATGTATTGTAAAATAATTTTGAAGCAGATCAATGGATAAGAAGTAATAATTTGGTGGCTAAACTTTTGGTTTCAGTTGTTTGTTGATATTATTGAATATGATTGTGTGGCTACCTCCAGTTTGATTTTTCTTTGTTATTGAGATCAAGTGTATCAAGTATATGTTTGGTTTGTCATGGCACATTTTTTGTTTTTGTGTGATTAATTTGACTAGTTTCTAAAAGAAAAATCCCATTCAATGTCCAAAATATGAGATTCAAACTCATCTTCCACTATTGTTCTATTGATTCAAGTAGTCGATTTATACATTATTATTTATTCAGACTTCAGGAAATGAAGAAAAAGAATTTAAGGCACAAATTAGATGACAATGATCATAATGCTGAAATTTTCAGTGACAAATTATAAGCACTTTCATAGAGAAAAAGTGGCCAAAAATAATGAATATTTATCACATCTTTGTTTGATAAATAGGCAAGTTGTAAATCCACTAAGTAGTATATTATTTGTTTAATAGTGTTTAATGAAATTTTATAGGAAAGAGCTTTATGTATATAAGACATAATATGATTTTTTTTGGTTTTATAGGCAATAAAATGCAGAGAAAAAATAAAGGGAAAGAAGAGATACAGTGCTGCCAACTCATAGAAGCCAACACATTTGTGATTCAACAAATGTAGTTAGTGAAAAGAATAGTTGTGATGATGTGTAGCTTGATATAGCACATGGTGTGTTGGCATATGGCTTCTAGTGTTTCCATTGATGGCAACCTAACTCATTATTCCGGTGACCCGCAGATCAAGATTTGTTCATACTGACAAGAAAAGTAAAGAACAAAGTATTACCGGAAGAGAGAATGAAGAACAAGGTATCCAATTAGTATGTCAATCTATATGCTTTATCATATTATCATTTTGAGTTGTGGATCTCGGGGAAGGTTGTTAAGTATCTATATTATCTTATTGTTAATTTTTTTGATGTCGTATTAATCGGTGTATAAGTTAGGAGATCCAACAAGATGATTTTTTATTTATTATCTCACAATGGCCAACTTAGTGAATATGGAATGTCACAGATATTCAAGGTATAGTTAATTGAGGTATCCTATGCTTGAAGATTTTTTTTTTGGGTCCTAGCTATTTTGCGGCCAACTTGGATGGGTACGCATCAAATATTAAATGTGGATTGAGCTGACTATTGGAAAATATTTTTATTTTGTTGAAGCCGACACGAAGTGACTAGATCTTTGATAGCGGATATATATAAGAGATCAGTTAATTCATTATAAAGGAGGGAAGGTGAGTGTGCGAAATATATTGCTAATGTCAAAAGGGTTGTTGAGCAATTTGGCATAGTTTAACTTGTGTAGAAGAGGATTGTTGTGAAGTGAATTAAGGCAGAGCAGAGCAAAGTGAAAAATTAGACAAAAGGTCCAAAATCTGATCTATGAGCCTCACCGGAACTGAAACCAGGCATTTGTAGATGCTACTTTCTTAGTTCAACTCTTTGTTGTAATCCAAATATGTTGTAAGGTAGTGAGCCTTCCTAGTTTTTGAGCAGTGAGCTCTAGGCAGTGTGCTTGAATGCATGTGCATTCCCCTTTTTCTTCATACTTTTAATAGAGTATAAATTATGGATTAACCTCCATCGTGGTTTTTCCCCTAACAAGGTTTCCACATAAAAATCTTGGTGTTATGGTGTTTTGATTGTTTCTTTCATGTTCTTGCATCTTTACTTTACTTTTGTTTAAATGTTGTAAATGGTTTAAGATCTAGATTGTAATTTAAATATTGTTGAACATTGATTCACCTCCCTCTTAGTGTTCCTTGAGTCCAACATGGTGATGTGCAACCTAATATAGAACATGGTGATGTGCAGCCTGATATAGAACATGGTGATGTGCAGCCTGATATAGCACATGGTGATGTGTAGCTTGATATAGCACATGGTTATGTGCAACATCGTGATGATCTCTTAGCACAAAGTCTAAGAGACATTATTGAAAAAAATGAGAGCAATGGAACAATAAGTTTGCAAATGATTTATTCAAGATTAAAGGATGTGTTTAAAGTGCAATCTACAGAGACTGATATTGATCTACCTACTCATGCCATACCTAATGTGGCCAAGGAGCTAAAGTTCCAGTTAATGAAAGTCATGAAGAGAGACCACTTGCATTTTGTGTGCCTCATACTACACTTGTTGCATCTACAAATTTTGATGGAACTAGTGGATCAACTAGAAATATTGGTAGTGTTTTAATAGAAGATGTGTCTCCTTTTGTCAAAAGAAAAAGATTGAGTCAAGATTTGTATAGATGTACATAGACGAATGCAAAAGAAAGAAAATTTTAAGGCAAAAATCCAAATTCTTGGTTGAGGTATCGAGAGATGGTGAGCCCATTGGACCAAATGCTGCAAGGTGGGCCTCTAAGTTGGGTGTAAGATGTAGGGCCCATTTGGATATTTGCAAATCAAATTTTGCAGAGCAAGATCCATGAATTGTGGAAAAATTTATACAAAAAATGGAAAATGCTTTTAAGACTATTGGTGGACAAATCTCTAGAAAATATTACAAGCAAAAGATGAGACTTTTGATGAAAAAATTTAGATACAATTGTAGAAAAACAATCATGGAGGGAAAAGAGAGGTTAGACTCCACTCTATCTCCCAAAAAGTGGGAGGAATTGAAAGAAAGTATGTGTTTCGAAGAATATTTGACAAAGAGTAACAAAGGCAAGAGAGCAAGAGATAATGTGATGGCTAGATATACATTTGGCTGAGGCAGGTTGTAGGCCAAAATGGAAAAATTTGGAGTAAGTGCATGGATTTTTGGTTCAATTTACATTTTGTTATTTATTTTGATTTTTTATTGAACTGACTATATGTCAAAATTGACATTATATTTTAGGTGGAAAACAATAATAGAGAAGTAGGTGCAGAAGACATTGTCAATTATATGGCTTCACTAAATTGTAGTAAATCTAAGAGTAGGATGAAATGGAAATCTAGTTCATCAATAGAGATTTCACAACCATTCGTTAGACACCCAGTAAGAGCCTCTCTAGATCATGTCAACTCAAATGAAGGGTACCAACATGTAATGAGTTGCATATACAGTCTCACTGAGAAAGTTTTGTAGTTGGTTGCCTTCATTAAGTCTATAGTTTTTGCATGGAATGAGCATAATTCCACATATTCAGATGAGGTAAGAGTCTCTATTGATCTCATTGCTTCTTTTTTGGAAATTATGTATACAAATGCCTCTTAATATGTAGATTGAAATATGAGAATAGGAGAATCCAACCCAATTTCTTTATTGTTGAATTGATCTAGAAAAGGTTCTTTTGGAAGAATTTATAATTTGCATTTTCTACTTGACTATTGAATGCTTTGTATATTTTTTGCATGATGGTTAAACCACATGTAGAGAAATTCTATCAAAGTAGCACGAAAACAAAAACACCTTGATGTCAACAAAGTTGTCAATATTGTTAGTGATCATGATGAACTAGACAAGAATGTGTAGCATAGTCATAGTTTTGTTGAAGTTGAGGTAATATAATAGTTGTTTTTAGTTATCTGTCCCAATTTTTTTTCATTCTTCATGCTTAAAATGTTTTTTTGGAAAAAAATTTATAGCTTTTGCATTCTTTAAGTTGTAAGTTAATCCGTCCCAATATTTTGTCATTCTTTTTTGGACAAAAATATATAGCTTTTGCATTCTTTAAGTTGTAAGTTAGTCTATCCCAATGTTTTGTCATTCTTCATGCTAAAAATGTTCTTTTGGGAAAAAATTTATAGCTCTTTCATTCTTGACTTATATTGATTTTTGAATGATGATTAAACCACATGTAGAGCAATTAGATGAAAGCAAAATGAAAAGAAAAAGGTTGTGTCGATAGAGCTCTCTGCAAAGCTGCACAACTTCATGTCAATGTTGATAGTGATTATACTAAACTCAACGAGAATGTGCATGATACTCATAGTAGAAGTGGTGTTGAACTCGAGGTGAGTGCTATGAAACCACATGCAAGTAAATACTATTCAAGTAAGTAATGGTTGTTTTATCATGTAAATAAGGGTAATCATTACCTATGTGATAGAAGCTGGTTAGAATAGTAGTGAAGTGTAATTAGCTAGTATACGTAGATTATGAAAATAAGGGAGAATATATAACTTATATATGGACACCTTTTGTATCTAACATCCATTTTGTATCAAATAGCAGGAAGTTGATTTTTGTTTAATATGTCAGGTGCATGGTTTTAGGTTTCCTATCATCATTTTCTTGTTTCTTATAAATATTTAACGAATAATTATTTGTGTTATCGAATGTTTTATATCTCAATACAATGTGTATTTTTTATTTTTGCAGAAATGTATTGATAAAATCCAAGAAGGGGATAATGTCATGGTGTTGGATCCATTTGATGGTGCTTCTATGGCCATTGGGAAGATTCACTCACTATCTATTGTACACAGAGTTGAATTGAAAGGAACAAGAGATGCAAATGTAAATATTTTAAAGGTCACAAGTAACATACCTCTTGCTTATGAAGAAAAAATAGATGGAATTGTCCGTTTGAAAAGAAAGAAGGAACCTTCACACATAGGCCATTAAAATATTTGCAAAAAATGACATAGTTGATGTTTATCATGTACTAGTTGTTAAACAGCTTGGCCCACTACTTTATGCAATAGTTTGAATGTGTTGTTTAGGGATATTTGTCATGGTGTATTTACAAGAGTTGGAAACTCTAAGACTTTGAATTTTTTTTATTATATATATATGAACATCTCATAATTCATCAAAATTACATTATATTTTTTTATTGCAGATTACCTTTTTTTATCATGATGTTGAATCAATTGTTTAACTTCTAGCATGTTGTAGCTTGTTCGTATATGTAATATTTTTATTTGATTTTATGTTTTAATTCAAGTTTAATAATATAAATTTATTTTTGCATTATACAATTTATGGTATTTAATAAATTATTCATATCATATAATTTGGTACACACTATCAAAGGTTGTTTTGTTGGTCAGTCTGATTTAGAATATTGTCTAAATATTTTGTAGCCAAAATAAACATAGGTAAAACTTCTTATGTTGAAGTGTAATAATTTGTCAATATAACTTACTATCTTTTTGTTGCATATGTCAATCTATATGTAGTGTAACACGATCTGTGAAGCAACATCATTTTTGTTGGATGTTTTGAAGAAAATAGAATTTCCAGTCACTATGATCATCCTTGTATTGCACAATTGTGCAAGAAAGTTGGTTTATATATGTGTGTGCTGGTAGGTGATCCATTAGGATGCTTAACTTAGATCTTATGTCAAGTATGAAGCATTGTCTATGTTAATTGTTGTAAAAATCTTTAAATTTGCTACATATTTTTGTATATCAAAGGGTTTCTTAGGAAATATTTTGTTCATCACTAATATTGTAAACTTTGCATACAACACTATATAGAGTTGCCCGATATTAACGTGTCATTGTCAACACCCATACTATTGAGCCACAGGTCTATGAAACATGATGTGATCTTGAAATTGAGTAGAAACTACCAATTCCCTTACTGATTACAATGTTTCTCAGGCCCTTGTTGAGTTATTTGACCCTTTTTAGAGAGTATTGGGTGTTGGAGTGCATGAAAGATCTCCTTCTTGTCAACCTGAGGGGAAATCTCTAAATAATTGTCTAGGTAAAAATTGTGCACCTTTTATTTAATTCAAATTAATAATGTTGGATTTAGATGACATTGAAAATTTCTCTCTTATTTTTGATGTTAACTTCTTTCATGTCACACTGGCCGCCAAGGAATATTCTAAATAATTGGGTGTAGATTCATGCATCAAATTGTTTGAACAGTTCAAGTCTTATGAAGCGATATATTTCTTCTTGATTGCATATTTGAGCTCAAGGTGATTTGACTTTGGATTGTCACTTGTATCATTTTATCACTAATATTCATTGATCTATTTGAGGAGGTAATTTTGTAGTAGCTTGGGAACCTTGTACTTATATGATAAATTGTATTTTCAATGTCATTGGCAGTGAGGATCTTGACATTCACTTCAAATACATTGAAGTAGTAGCCAAAATTGGACAAATCAAGGAGGTGGAACATGTAACCAGAGAGTCAAACCTCTATGATGCTGAAAAGATAAAGAAATTTCTTATGGAAGCAAGATTTCTAAATGCTCGTCCACTTATAAATGTTTGCGATTGGTTTGGATTTGTACTAGATCTTCCAGGTGCTTCATTTTTCAAGTAGTTATTTCATGTTTTGGAGTTGTATAAGCAAAAAATAGAGCATTATAACTCATTTTTCTCAGTCACAACACTGAGAAACACACTTTGTAACACATTTTTCAAAGAAAAGACACATATTTAAGTCTTGTATCTTCTATAAGAAAACCTTTTCTCAATAAAATTTTAGTATTTTTCCTTCTTAATAGCTATTTTATTATGTGCAAATGAATGATTGATTTTTTTTTTTTGTGTTTTATGTTTAAACCTCAAAAGCATTTTCTCATTTCCAACACTTTTAGGTAGAAATCAATGAACAAAAATAATTAAATAAACTACCAATTGACTAAATATACTACCAAATGGCAGAAATTAGTGAATAAATATGAAAAAACATATGCCTAAATATACTACTAGTCAACAAAAATTAGTGAATAAATATACTACTAATTGATAGAAATCAATGAATAAATATGACTAAAAATATACTACCAAATTGATCAATCAAAACAACCAATAAATGGTTTAGTCATAAATTTTGTCATGTTATAAATGACTGGAAATAAACTACTAATGGTCATATGACCAAGCTTAGTGAATAAATATGACTGAATATATAACTAAATTAATGACTAAATTAACATCTAAATATACTACCAAATTGATCAATCAAAATGATCAAATAAATGACTAAAAATGGTTTAGTCATAAATTTGGTCACGTTATAAATGACCAGAAATAAACTACTATTGGTCATGTGACCAAGTTTAGTCATTTATATGCAATTTTTAGTATTTTTTAAGTTATTTATTTATATTTTTTTACTAGTGTATCCTTGTCCAAGTCACCATGAAGGAAATTAGTTTTCACATCCATTTTCTCAACCTCTAAATCATAAGCAATAGAAATATAGAAAGAAAAAATCTAATGGATGTCATTTTTGCAACAGGAGAAAATATCTCAAAATAATTAACACTCTCAACTTGAGAGTAACATTTTGCAACCAACCTTACTTTGCACTTCTCAATACCTCCATTTGAACCAATCTTTTTCTTGAACAACCATTTACAACCAACAAGTTTTCTTTCTTCAAGTAATGATAGAAGATCCCATGTATCATTTTTTTCCAAAGTTGTCATTTCTTCATCCATAGCAATCTTCCAAGATTTTGCCTCATTTATACCTAATGCCTCTTCTACCGATCTAGGTTCATCCATGTTAGTATTTAAAGAAAAA
>VDFB02085236.1:0-25702 GCA_007258455.2 Sequoia sempervirens | reverse complement strand
TTTTATTATTTTATGTTTATTCAAGTTCATATTATGTGTTAACAACCAAATGATATCATAACTCTCTATTTCTTATAGGTGGAATAATATGTTATGAGATACCCATGGAGATGTAGAGTAGCCAAGTGGGAGGCATGGAACTCTATCCAAATATTTAGACAAGACAAAAATGTTTGAAGTTGTTGGAGGGAATCTATATGTAAGCCCTAACAACCTTTTTAAAAAGAGAAAGACAATTCAATTAAAATATCAAATTTTAATTGTTTTGATGATTCTTTCTTTTAGGGTCAAGTAAATGGAGAAAAAAAAAACATAGAATTAGCAATGTAGATTTCAATATCTTGTAGTCTCATTAGCAAAATGAACTCAAAGAATTGACCAAGTAATGCAACTATATATAAATTCTTTGTGATAATTAAATCAAATTTTATATTAATTTTGTGTAAGAATTAACTCAACAATATTTTCTAGAAGATTGGAAAGGAATAGAATAAAAAGTACAATAAGTAGCATTCAATCTATCATTCATTACATACATGCTCATCAATTTAGCCTCAAAATAGTGGGTCAAGTTTAAAATTATTGAAAACATGATTATTTATCCTTTAAATTGGGCTATATATTTGCAATGATTCAAATGTTTAGATGGTGAGATGAGGTGATTGTGAAGAAACTAAGTAATATTATTTTTGGTATACATGTGGATTATGAGTTTGAATTTATAGCAACAAGATTACACTATGCCAAATTGGGTACATTCATTATTATTGTTGATGATGTTTTTGATACTTATGGAACAATTGATGATCTCATACCCTTTAGGGAGGCTTTGATCAAGTAAGTTATTTATTGTAGATTTTATTACTATCTAACCTAATTTAAAAAAAAAAATTAAAATCATTTAATATTGTGCAAGATCTTATCTTTTTATTTTGGTTTTTCTTGGTATATGAAGATATTTATTTTGACTTCAATATGCAATTGGGATATGCCAATGATGGATCAACTTCTAGACTATATGCAAATTAAGCTTCAGTTTTCCCATAAAACATATATGAATATAGTTATTGAGGTTGAAAAGATACATGGTCAGGTTGTGTGCAATGATGGATAAAAGTTTATTTATGGGTTGTGATTTAGTACCAAGTTGATGTTTATAACTCTATACATATTATTTATTTATGAATTTATGATTTTTTTTAAAATTATTTAATGTTATTAATTTTAAGTTTCATTTCATATCTCATATAGTAGTGGAGGACAAAAAT
The DNA here is from genome assembly GCA_007258455.2 of Sequoia sempervirens. Taxonomy (NCBI): domain Eukaryota; kingdom Viridiplantae; phylum Streptophyta; class Pinopsida; order Cupressales; family Cupressaceae; genus Sequoia; species Sequoia sempervirens. The sequence continues at coordinate 24,434 of VDFB02085236.1, read as the reverse complement.
TTGGGTAGAATTCTAAGATGCTAAATGGATCGTTAATGACTATTATCCAACTTTATGTAAATATTTAAGGAATTCCTTGATATCTTCTAGTGTTCATGTGGCTACATTATTTCCCTTGATTTTAATCGACACAGGTATCTTCCATATGATATTTGAAGAAAGTTAATAAGTTTGAAAGTAGTGTAGCCTTGGTTTGTAAATTAACTAATGACTCCAAATATTTTTTAGGTATTTTTCTACCATATTTCATAGTAAATTTTTTGATTTATTAAAATTATGAATTGTATGTTTAATAAAATTTCATAACACATTTTTTGTTATTCTTGTTGTTAAAACATGAGAAAGAACATGGATAAATTGTTCAATCGATAGAATGTTATGTGAGAGACAACCCTAGAACAACTAGGGAGGAAGCTCTAGATCATATGAGGATGCTTATTGAACTAAACATAGAAGAATTGAACAAGGAGAATTTGTTTTATGTTCATGATATACATTTTTTTGGTAAGAGGTTGTATTTTGATTCCATGTATAGCTTTATGGCTTTTATTTGGAGGGACATCGATGGATTCTCAATATCACATCAAGGTACTAAAAAAGACATAATGAAAATTCTTATTGAAACAATACCTCTCTATGATGGAAGAGAGGACAAACATGTTTATTTTATTTGTTGTTCCTTTCAAAAAAATATTATAGACCCAAAATATAATTGATGAAAACTTCACAACTAAAGAGTTTGAAAGTTTTGACTTTTAGGAAAATAAAGTAATGCCCCATTTCATATAATCATTTACATATACATGAAAATTAAGATTTTTAAGAATATCTAATTTTATTACCATATATAAATTTCAAAGTTATATTATATTAGTTATTTTTCATTGGATGTCACATAAAATGATATAATTGAGTAAAAAGATTATTTACGGATCTAGATTGTCCACTTGAATGCTATTCATCAAATCTCAAAACCTTTATTGAGATTATACTAAAAAAAATTGATAATGAAATATGATATATTCATTTACTAGAACTAGCAATGTTAAGAGGCGTAATGGTTGTGTCAATAGGACACATTATATAGATAGATATGAAATAAAAAATTCTCCCTATTTTTCACTAGAATATGAACTTTAGTGTTAAATAATAGCTTTGAGCTAGGGAGAGAATATATGAAAGTGTGAATAAAGGGGCAATAATTATGAGTAGATGATGAATGCATAGAAAACGATGAAAATATGAATGAAATAGGTGTTGATAGGAAACTAGCCATGAAGCAAGCTTAAAATAAAGAGCATGCCACATGTCATTAAGGCATTCCCATCAAAGTGGGTACACAATTAAATGAGAAATACAATGGACATGCTAATATTTGAATAAATGTCCCAATCATAACACTCTATAACAAGCATCTCCTTTTGACATTAATTAAAATTGTTAATGCCCTTAACTCATTCTACATTTTTAGATATTCTTGCAATTATAGTCATACTTGTGTACTAATATCTTTCTAATGGTGCATTGAACATTCATAGTATTTTCTTTAATACCCAATGAGTTGTGTTGATATTCACAAATAAGAAATGTGAGTTGTTATTCTAGTCAACTCATGCTAGTATTTTTCATGTTTCACCAAGAATTCTTAGATTCTTCTTCAAGCCATGAATTTTGGTTACATCTACATAAAGGAAACTCAATATATTTATTTTTCCCAAGTCTACATTAATTTTTCAAAATGGTCTTAATTCATGCAAAATGTTAGTTTAATTCAATTTATTAATAATTATGATTGTTTGATCATATAAGGTTTCTTCTAATGTCTTAACATTTGTAAAATTATTGATTTTTCTATTTGAATAAGGTCATTGGAAGGTTTGAGGACATTAAGATTATGAAAGATGGAAGCACCCTTTCCAATCATATCTTCTATTATATGAAATGAGTATTGCTTTCCTAAGGGTTGTTCTAATGTCCACTGACACAACTAGTACAATAGTAAATATTTATGATGGTTGTGATTTTAAGGCATATGATAGATTAGGCTTATGTACCTTTTATATTGATAACTACATAGAACTATTGTTTTCATTTTACATGAAATATTTGATTAGTTGGTTAGTACTTGACAAGAAAATACAATTCCCTTGATCAAATTATTATACTACTCAAAGTTTTAGAAGTGAAGTTCATCTTTCAATAGTTGAAAGTATCATAGACAAATTTGTTACATATTTTTTACTAAATAAAATATATTAAAATGTATTACAAATGATACACATAAATGTGAAATATTTTATGTAAATGTTCAATAAACATACTTTAAATATTATTTATTTATACATTTAAATAGAAGAATAACACTTGGATGGAAAAACTCATGGCTTATAGAAAGGTATTCACACATGTCTTTACAAACAATTCTAAATAAAATATACAGTGTTCACAAGTCTTGACAACCATAATTACAATATTATTAGGATTATCCTTTTCATAATTGTTTAATGTAAGAGTTGGTATAGAATGCTCTATAATATGAAATATTTGGTTGAATATGTAGCCATCCAAGATCTTGGAGCTTTAATGAAATCACAAGAGAGACAAGTATAAAAGAATAATGTTATTCTATCAAAGGATGCACATATATTATAGTGAGAATGAGTTATGAATACAAAGACAACTCCTTGATTATATAAAATGAGCTGAGACATAGGATTACATAAGATTATGGCAAGTGTATCAATATTCCATCTCACAAAGACTTATAGTTCCATCTATCTAATCTGATTACAAGTCTCTTTTGATAGCCATGATAAACTCCTCAAGTTTAGTAATATAATAGTCCAATAAGGGGCATATTTTGATAGCCATGGATGTTTTTTTGGTTACAAATAGATACAGATGCTTCTAAAGATTAGTATAAAATAACTTTTAGTACTCCTTGGGGTGTCTTTTGCTATTAGGTCATGCCATTTAGGTTGAAAAATGTTGGGGTTACCTAGCAAAGAGCTATGCTAGTAATATTGCATGAAATGCTACATGAAATCATGGAATATTATGTAGATGTCATCTCGAGTAAATAAAAATGAAGGGATGAACACCTACATGCCCTCCAAAGAATCTTTCAATCGTTACAAGAATATAAGATACACCTCAACTCGAAGAAATGAGTCTTTGGGGCTACATTAGGTAAGATATTGGGCTTCAATGTATCTTATCCCACTAAATTTGTAATGATCATTGAAATCTCTCCATTGAGAAATCTTAACAAACTCCATAGTCTTTGAGGAAATATTTAGGATATCCATAGGTTCATTGCATTACTAGCCAGTAAATGTTATCCATTGTCCTATCCTCTCAAGAAAAGTATTATCTTTCATTAGGATGAGTCTTGTTAGATACCTTTTTATGCCACCTTTGTTGATGAACCCATGGAAAATAAGTCAAATTATTAGTTTATGTCTCCACTGCACTAGTCACCTTTGGAGCACTTATACCACATCATGATGAATAGGGCCATAAATGAGTAGTCTATTGTTAGAACATTTGGAAAAATAATATAGAATTGTTTGATTGATTTTGGAGCTTCTTGCAATGGTATGCCATATTCAATTTATCAAAAGCTTGGAAAGACTCCCAAACCAACCAATAAAGTGCTAGTGTAGCTCAAAAAAATTGAGGTTAAAGTCATCGATGAATTAAAAATTTGCATATGAAATTAGCATCAGACCCTCACATCCAAGAGTATACTTATATACATGTTGACATCCCAAATATATATGGCATATTACTAAGTAGAGAATAGACCAAATGTTTGAGAGGATGGTTCTCTATAGATTTTACTTAGTTATGGATACCACAGAGAGGTTTGAATAATCAAATTAAAATAGATGTTGATCTAAATCTAAAACATATGATAATTGACTATAATGCACCAAATGAAGTAGCCTTCATCAAAATGGATTTAGGTGTATACAAGAGAAATGATATCATGATGATGTCCCTTATAACTAAATAAGATACATGATAAGATAGTCCTATAAAATGAATGCAGGAATTTGAATTCACATATCAGTAATTTCAAGAATTGTTCCATAGGATATATGCTAACATGTCTAATATAGGAGTCTGGTTAAAAGCATTGGTTGTTATTGGTCCTATCCTGCCTCACTCCTCATGAGTTTTTATTTTAAAGGTTTCTCTTTTTGGGAGCCTCCTCTCTTTTGCCTCGATGGCTACTTTGTAATGGGTATTGGCCCTTATAGTTTTAACATAATCAAAACATGTCTAATATAGGAGAACATGTGGATGCACCAATCCTTTTACTCCCAAGATGATACTATATCCATAATCAAAGTCATTTTAAGTTATCCTACCTTGCTTACCAAGACGCAATAGATAGATTTAAATTGGTGCATCTAAAGAATAGAAAGAGAGGTTACAAATAGGTAATTTTACCCCAAGGATAACATAATCACATAAAAGACTACTAAAAGTCCTAACCAAAGGTCATTTGAAACCATCCCAAGATCACCATCACAAATAATCAAATCCATTCCTAGAATCCAAAAGGTGCATGAATATACCTTACCCAAAAATAAAGAATGTAATTAGTTGGAGTAGAATACAATGAATAATAAAGTATACCCACTCAACACAAAGACCCCGCTTGCAAAGAAGATTCAAATTTCAAAAGCATAGAGAAAAAACTAATGTGGAAACTAAGTTTCGATGGTTTGAAATACAAATAAGGGAGTGGTGCTGGGATTGAATTGGTTAGTCTTGAAGGTACTGTCGATGATGAGACCAACTCTATAGAAAATATCTTATTCCTAGAAAATGTCATTGGTTTTAGAGAGCTAGTAGAGACAATGGAGTCTGTAATGTGTTTCCTTCTTCTGGGGATTACCTGGATATTAAAAGCATCAAAATCTTCAATCAAGTCTCATACTTGGTTTTGTATACTATTAACCTTTTATCATGGTGGGCATATTAGCTTTTGATTTGTCTCATTATCAATTGAGAATCTCCTTCCACAAATATGTATATTACCTTCTTTTTTTGTGCCATAGTAACCCTTTGATCAATGCTTCAGATTCAGTCATATTATTCGTATATTAGTAAAATATTGATCATATATGAACCACTACATAGTTATGAAAAAGCATGCGTGGACATTGTCTTCACCTCACAAAATCTCTAACACTACATTCTTAACCACCACATTCAACATATTTCCCAAATTGACCAACTCAAGTATCTTATAGCAAGGACTTACCAATAAGATGCATGGCTAAACAAGCCATGATGTTTAGTGATTCTGGAATTGAGTATGTAAATTGCAAAGAAATTAAAGACTAAATTTTAAAATTAATTAGCTAGTGAAAGCATGATTAGTTGATACTCATTCATTGATCCTAGACTTTCCTAATGAGCCCATATTGAATCTTAACAATTCTCCACCTAGAATCTCTACCTTTTTTGTAGCCTCCCCTATTCCATTATTTTCCACTTCCTCCACCCTTCATTCCTTCTATCCCATAGTATACTTCTACTTTGTTGTCTTCACCATCTTCCCCATCCCATGCCTAACCTAGACCCAAACATAGAGTGTCATCCCATTCATGTTCACCTTCCCTATAGTCCTAAGATCCCCCCATTATCCTAGCTCCCTCTTCTCTATCACCTTTATTACCTACCCATACTTCTTCTACCCCTACCATTTCCCTTATAATTTTTTATCCTTTTTCTACCATTCCTCCTACACTTAATACTTCTACCATCTTTTCACCTGTTGTAGTGAGACCTTACTATTCATGCCCTAATAGCAACCCTAATCATATCTAAATCCTCTAGCCCGTTACTATCCCCTACTACCTCAATTTATTCACAAGCCCTAGTTTTCCCTAGATGACCCTCACTTGTGTTGAGATGTACTACGAGGTCTCTTTTAGTAGAAGAATTTTATCCTTTGACACTTCAATCTCTATACCACCTTCTAGTGTTCTTGTTATCATAGTGATCCCATCCACTCTTCTTAACATACTTTTTGAGGATTCCTTGCTACATTGCATGGATTCACTCTATCATGAACATAGAAAATGGAGAAAAAAGGTGATGAGAGAACCAAATGAAATAAGTAATAGAAAGAACAAGAATAGCTTAATTTCCAAAAAGAACACACTTAATACTGATGTGAAAGGAAAACATAAATTGTGCATTTAATCATTATCAAAGGGTTAAGAGAAAAATAAATACAGTAGCCCTTAGGCTCAAAACTTTAAAATATTAGGGCTTCACACATAGATCTTCTCACACCAACTAATATGAGTTCAATATATTTATTACTAGATTAGAAGAAATAAGTGTAGAGAAAAGAAAGAATCCCATGGTCAACATCATGACTTGAGACAAATGGGCATTAATTCCAATGACAAATTATTTCATTGTACCAACATGCCACCTATCACAATCTTGGGCACTCCTCATGGCACTTGATTCTCTTTTGGAAGTTGGTGCTTGCTACTATATTTCATTGTTTTTGATAAAGGGAAAAACATATTTTGAAGGGATCCAAAACCCTTATACAAAAAGAGAAAGGCTGCAAAAAAGACAGCAAGCAGCCATCGAAAAAGAACAGCTCCAAAACAAGACCAATCAAGATTTACAATTTATACTTTTCTTGTGGGAGCGGAGAATCATGTTGAAAGAAGGCTTAGAGAATTTAACTTTTTTTTCCTTTAACTGTGATCCAACCTTCTTCCACTTGCGCCGCTTTACCATGCCAAACCAGCTCGCTACTTTCATGAGTATGAAAGCCAACAGCTAGTAAATTCCATTAAAATTCCAACTTTATTTGCCATTTGTCAATCATCTCAACTTTTAAGCTTCCTTAAATTCCAAAGCTTAAATTTTAAGCTGAGTTGTAATAAATAAGTTCATGAGACCACCAGCTTCCTTAAAATTTGGAGCATAATATTTTAAGTTGAACTGTGTTACTAAGTTCATGGGATCACCACCTTTAAAAAAATCCTAAAAAATTCTCAGCAACACCCACTGAAACTTTTCAGGAAGCCCCCCCTCCATGGGACCCCACCCTTAGACAATCTTCACAAATGTATTTTCGGAAAACCATTCTCTTGACTTTTAAAATGCAAGCTAGACTCCCAAATCAAAAATAAGCAAGCAATCAAAGGAAAACTAACCTAACACAACCGAAACTAAAGAAAATAAAAAGGAAGGGGTCCTCATTTTCAATGGGGTGTGTGTGCAAGGCACAACATGCAATTTTAATTAGCTCATAGAAACCAATGCAATGGCACTAAGAATCATATTTTTTACACGCAAAAGGATAAGGGAGGAGTAGGAATTAGTACTTGGTCAATTGATCCTCCTTGGTGTAGTGATCTTGGACTAATTCATCTATCTCCATCTTTTGTAGAAATGAGCACCTATAAGGGTAGATATTTGGAGGTGTATTCCCAAGTAGTAGCTAAATTACATTATCTTCCAGGTAAAGCCTATTTTATCTAAGAATACTATTGAATGACAAAGTAAAATATTTTGGAGATGCTTAGGCTAGCTTGTTGCAAATGAGTTGGTAATCTAAATAGTATAAAGTTATGCAATAACTCCATGAGAACCCCTTTTAAGTAAGTTTTCTATGTGATGAGAGATAATGAGACTATTGTTGACTATTATCTATGAATTACATCCAAATTTTAGAAAAATCCTATAGAATAAGACCAAGAGAGTGAAACTAATATGCTCCCAATAAAATTCCACAACCACCCAAAGAAATATTTCATGGTGTAGTCATCCATAAAAATATAAACATTTTGACACTTTTCTTACAAGGTAGGCTTCCATTATTAGTTATCACTACCTCAAAGCTAGAATAGAGATGAACATTTAACAATATGCTTGTTTATCCAATATAAGGTCAATAAAATGATGTGTGCTACTAGAATTAATGAGGATTATGAGAACATGTTTCTTAGAAAACATTTGACCTACATCATCTAAGGAGTGCATATCCTTGCTAATGAATCAATGGATATTTTAGGGGCAAGGTCAACATGTGGATCCTCAACTGGTGGTTGTCTCTAATTATACACTTAAAATCCTCTATTTATATAAATTATACTAAGTAGAACTATTACCTTTTGAACTATTGATCCCTTTGAAATTGGTTTTGGCATTGATTTCAAGTGTTTACCTTGGCATACACAAAAGTGGCATATATTGAGTTGCTCTTTTACTTTGGCACTTTAATGAAGGATATGAGACAACTTGGTTTAGTTGACTTTGCATGAGCATTGATAATTCATTAAGGCAACAATATTTGATATACATATTTCTACACTTGATACATTTGGGATTTATACCATACATTGGTCTTTGGCATTGGTTGGTTTTGATCTATGCTCATTAATTGGTTATTTCTAGACTGACACAAGGGTCTTGGTCTTCACTTAGCACATGTTTTATTAGATTGACATATATCATTGGGAATTATGAGATTTAATGTGGTCATACAAATAATTTCTAATGTCAACACAATGATAATTGTTTTGTTTTGCAAAGGTGCAACACCGACATAATCATTTGTGGTTTTGTGTGATACAAAGTGGTAAAAGATAAGCGATTAAAAGCAATATTATGATGCCCTAAATATCATCATTTTGAAAAAAAAACAAGGCATTGTTAACTACAACCGATCTAGGGCTTGGAGAGCTTGATGAAAATGGTGGTATGGCGGTTTGGATGTTCAGGAAGTGGTTTCCAAGTTGAAGTGGTAGTTGGTTTACATTGTTTTGAAGATGCATCGACTTCATTCAAGCAAAGTTTAAAGTGCACAAAGTGGTAACACCGTTCTTCAAAACCCTAGCCTAGTTTTTGGGTATAATCTAGAAAATGTGGTTTCAATGATGCATATGTATATCAACTTATTATTTATCCTCAATTTGGTTTTTCATTCATCCATATCCTAAGTCTATTCCTATGTTGATGGCATTGGTATTTGTGTTCTATGGTTTCATACCATGTCGACTTGGTCTTGCTTTATGCTTTATGATGTTTCATTGTTACATCTTTACCTACTGGTTCATTATCTTGGGTTTTCGAATAGGGCATATTATGTATATTTTGGGTTTGTTTTTATGTTTTCTTGAGAAGGTTTTACACTATAGTGTCTTTGTTGTCTATTGTCAAATGTTGTTTCATAAGGGTTTAGCTTAACATCCATCCATGGGTTATTGTTTTTCGATAGTAATGTTGTCCTCTGCTAGGGCACGGGGTTTTATATCATTTAGCACTTTTAAGCTTGTGTAAAAGGCCATGTAATGTATTTTTTGTGTCAATTTGGACATAGGTTTTGTGCCATATACATGTTTCTATCTATGCATGGTATATACTAAAGTTTGGAGCATTGTGTGTAAGTCTTCATACCATAACTTAGTCAATGTTGACCATGCATTAAATGTTTAGTGGTTACATATGATGATGTTATTCAAAGAATGATATAAACACTATTCTAGCATATTAGAAACAAATATACCACAATGATTCAAGGGGCAATTTTTGAAGACAGTTAACGGGTTACATGTGGCATTATTTTGAAAGACAGTTTATAGCAATTACTATTCTTGAAATGTTTATATAAACAGTGATTATCACAGTTATTGGTTTGGTGCTTTCACAGATATATCATGTTGATTTTATGAGAAGAATTCTAAAATGTTTTTTTGTAAAACTATATGCAAAAGAGTGAAGTGTATAATCTAATACATTTTGTGTTTTGAAGATTCCAATTTAATGAATCTTTAGGACATTGAATGTATTAGGATGAAAAGTAGAAATGTTATGCAGTGAAATAGAGCAATCCTATGTAATTGATTTATTCGTGATAGAGAATGTGTTGTAAAAGATCAAGTTAGTGAAGCATTTTTAGCCAGTAAGGCTCTTCCAGTGATGCATTTTGTAGCTAGTGAGACATTTTCAGAGTGGTTTTTCATCCCTATGAGGGTTTTCCACTCATGAAAAACATTGTGTTATGATTTTGTTGTGGTTCATGTGGTATTTATGTTTCATGCAATTTGATCTTGTAGCTTCTGCTATCTGCTTTGCAACATTTGAGTTTATATGTTGTTTAAAGAATCTGCTATTGGTTATTATATTTGGTTACCCTCTTGAAATTGAACATTCATTGATTACAAAGAGATTAAGTGTTTTGAATAATCATTAAATTGAAATTGATTATTGAAACACTGATTCACCCCCTCTCAGTGTTTCTCATACTCCAACAAATGGTATCAGAGCCATAACCTTGCCAAAAGTTTAACCAACTTAGGGGATTCCTAGTGGAGTACTAGCCATGGCAAATCAGGAAGGTCTTTCTGCTTCTAAAGCACCATTATTTGATGGTACTGTCTATGCTTTTTGGAGATATAGCATGCAACGTCATATAACTTCTCTAGGTTATGAAGTTTGGCATACAATTGAGATTGAGTACACTCCCACAACAACACCCTCTACTGCAGCCAAGGAAATGGCCTATAAATGTAATGCTAGGGCTGCAAATTTTATTTTCTATGGACTGACTAATGATGTGTTGGTTAAAATTATAGACTGTAAAAGTGCAAAGTCTATCTTGGATAAACTGTCTAGTATTTATGAGGATGATGAAAAAGTTAAAGAGGCTAAATTACAAACTTTTAGAGACAAGTTTGAAGGCCTAAAGATGAATGAGGAAGAGAAGGTAGTTTATTACCTTCTTAGAGTCCAAGAAACTATCAACCCAATCTATGGTCTTGGTGAAACTCTTGAAGAAAAAATTGTTAAAAAGGTGTTAAGGTCATTGACACCTAAATATGATCTTAAAATCTCTGCTATAGAAGAGAGAGACTTAAAAAAAAAAAACTTTAGATGAACTTCATGGTGTCTTTATAGCCTGTGAAATGATAATGTGTAGTGATAATCCCACTAGCAAAGAAACGACCTTTAAGTCTGTGAAAAAGGACAGTGACATAAACTCGTATTCAAAGAAACTAGATGACAATGAGTCTCTTCTTGTGAGCAAATTGAAAAGAGGATCATGTAGGTATAAAGGGAAACTACCTTTTAAATGTTTCAATTGTGGCAAGATTGGGCATTATGTTGCTCAATTACCTAACAAAGACTCTGAAAGTGATGAGGAAGATAATAGAAGACATGGAAAGAAAAAACAAAATAACTTTAAAAAGAAAAATATTTTCAAAAAGAAGAAAATCATATTTATCAAAAAAGTTGATGTAATAGATAGTGGTACAAATGCATCCTTTGAAGAAGGAGAAGAAACCTTGTTTGTGACAATCATTAGTCCAAATTAAAATCATAATGAGGAGATTGCAGATCAATCTAAACTTGAGGTGGATTGTGAGGGTGAGCTAAGAAGTGCTCTAGGAGAAATTAAGAAATTCAAAAAGAAGGCTATGATACAAAAGAATCAGATTCAAAAAGACACTGAAAACCTGGTAAATATGGTGAATAATTCTAAAAAACAAATTGTTGATCTGAAACTTCAAATTGAAATTTTAGAAGTCACTAGAGTGCAGTTAGAAATCAAAGAAAAAGAATGTTGCACTTTAGAGGAAAAAATTGTTGACTTGAGGAAAGAGCTTAACATGTGTGATAGCAGTAACAAACTGGCAGATCTTATAGGTAAACAAAGATACCATAAAGATAAAATTGGTTTAGGGTTTATGGAAGGCCAATGCTCTCATTCTGGTGAACCTCAACATGCCAATGTGACAAACGAAAAGTTTTTGAAACCATCAGTTGGAAAAAGGAATATTCCATTAAGAAGTAATCTACATTTCTTTGGCCATTGCTTTCATTGTAATCAATATGGGAAAAAGGCAAGTGAATGTAGGGATATGTCTAAAATGAGATCAAGCTCTCATAATGGATATTTGAGATATATAGCAAAGTGTGGTAGATCCAACTTTGTTACACAACAAAAGAAAACTAACACTCTTTCTAAGACATATGCTAATAAAACAAAGTTAATTTGGAAGCCAAAGAGGGTTGATGAAAAGATAGGAAATATGCTTGATCAAACAACCCTATATGCCAAGAAGAAAGAGTCGTGGGTTCTAGAAAGTGGATTCTATCACCACATGACAGGGGATAAAAGCAACTTTATCAAATTTGAATATTGTGATGGTGGTTTAGTGTGGTTTGGAAATGATGATTGTATTCAAATCATAGGGAAAGGTATTATTTCTTTGGATGATGACTTACCTTTGCATGATGTGTACTATGCAAAGGGTCTCAAGCATAATCTCTTAAGTGTAACTCATATTTGTGATCAAGATTTTTATATTCTTTTTGACGCTCTTGGATGTGAGATTATAAAGAAAATAGGTGAAGTTGTTGCAGCGGGTTGAGGACCAAATGAAACATTTATAATCTGCAAGAAACCAAATGCATGAGTATGGTTGATCAATTGAGGGAGAGATTGGATGATCTTCCTCCTATTTATCTTCACTAAATCATTTATGTGTTTTTTTCAGGGTGTGCTTCAAAAGAGTTATGGTCGAAAGAGGAAAACAAATCATGAACCCAACTCCAAATTTGTTGAGTACAATGTTAAAACCAGAAGATATGCTCGAAGGACTTAGGTTTTCCACAAATTAGGTTACAAGGGTCTAGAATGCCCATATGCTGAAAGTGAGAGCCCACAAGCAAGCCTTGGAAAAGAATACACCAGGGAAAGTGGGTTAGGTTAGGCTCAAAAACAACCAACCAAGTGTTATGAAACTACTATTGCCAAACTAACGAAGGTGACTGCAAATGCCACCAATGATTCAATGTAGGCACCATAGGGAGTTGTAGGGAAAGCCAGTGATATCCTAAATGCATCTTGTCATTGCAAAAAGTGATGACTAGAAACCAGTGCCAATCTTTCCACCAAAGTTGGACAATATGAATGCCAATATTGTGTATCATGTCTAGTGGAAGAGCTAACAAGGAAATGCCAAATGTCTCTTGATCTGGAAAAGAGAAATGGAATTGAATTTTCAAATCCTCCCAAGAGCATAGATTCATCATGGCTCTAGAAAACAAGTCACAGGGAGTGTAAATGCAATTTTTTATGAAATTGTAGGGCATGAACCCAAGGAAAACAAGCCAAAGGGAGCCCTTGAACTTGAATAATCAAAGACCACCAAAGGTTGTGCTAATTGAAAGAAAACCCATCTCTAAAGCCAGAACTAGCCCACCAAAGCCAAGGCTTGACGACTTCCTAGGCATACCAAGTGCCTTCAATATGAACATCTTTCATGACCAAAAGGGTTTGAAATCCAATCCCCTTCCAAGAAGGCTGGTTGGCTAGGAAACTAGAGGAAATGTAATGCTTGAGATGGATTTTCCAACCTTAATTCCCAAAAATCACCTGCACAATCCACTTGAAAAAAAGAGAAAACTCTTGCCATGCTATGTGGAAAGAAGACCAAGACTTCCAAAGTCCCACAAGAGAAAAAAAATTCTGAGGTAACATGGTGAAAGTCCTTGTGGTCTTCTAAGGCCCACAAAAAATCTTGAAGAATATTATCAAGCTTCAAATAAGAAGCTTTGGATGGGGCCCAATAAGAAGAATAATACACATGAGTGGCTACAAGAATTTTAGAGCAAATAAAAAATTTACCAACCAAAGAAAGAGGCTTGGTTATCCAATAAGAAATCTTCTTCTCAATCCTAGCAAGAACCAAATTCCAAAGGTCAATCAAAGAAGCCTTAAAGGTAAAGGGAATGCCCATAAATCAAAATATCTCCCCATGACCAATCCACTTCCAACCAAAGTCAAGAAGCCATAGAGGCATAGGAAGAAAGGATTGGAAATAGCACTAAGTTTTATGCCATTGAACACTACTAAATTTAACACCATTTTCTGACGGATTTTCGTTGGTGGTTCGACAAATCTTTTTTGGAAAAGTGAAGAAATGACGAAAAAAAATTCATCGCTATTTTTTCGTCGCAATTCCGACGACGAATTAAACGTTGAAATAACAGCGCAGATTCATCAGTCGTCCGCATCATAAAATGACTTGGATGTTCATCGAAATATCGACAAAATGGGCGTCGAAAGAACACCAAAAGTTTGTCACCATTTCGATGAAATGGGAAAGTATTTACAATGGATCCTTCATCACAGCTAAGCAACTTCATCAGACCTTTTATGTGATTCGTTGGTGACGTTCCTCGAAAGTGTGACAAAATGGGCAAGGAGTTACGACAAAGCCTTCATCGCAGCTAAGCAACTTTGTCAAAACTTTTATGTGATTTGTCGGTAGACTTTGACGAAATTGCGATGAAATGGACAAGGAGTTATGACAAAGCCTTTGTCGCAGCTATAGCAACTTCATTAGACCTTTTTGGTGATTCGTCAGTTGTGTTTGTCGAAATTTTCACGAAACAATGCAAATTTTTTTTTTTAAATATTTGTTGAAATGTACCATCGGTGAGAGATCAATTAAGTTGCGTCCCTTCATATTCAAATCTCGGGTAATTATTTTATTCGGCCATTTTCCATGTTTATTAGACACCCGCTGAGACATCATGTAGTTTCGCTGACGCCTTGAGTCTCTTCAACAGTCAATATTACATATCGCTTTGGTGTCACACAGTCTCATCGATGTTCTGAGTCTCACTGATAGCTAATAGATCATATGCCACTATGGTGTCATGCAGTCATACCGACGTTCTGAGTCTCCCCGAGAATTATTCCTTCAGTCTTAAGTGTATCGCTACGATTCTCACAAATGATAACTTATCGCTGTGACTTTGGGGGTCGCTGAGACTTTCCTTTGACTACTTAATAGCTTACAATCAAAATTGAGCTTGAAATTACAAAACAAAATATCATGCCAATTAATTTTACCATTGCTATTCCAAATCTTCAACTTATGGAAAAATAAGTACCAAATTTCCTGAGCATAAAAACATTCAAAAAGAATATGTTTGATAGTTTCCTGAGTCTTGTAGATACTACAGATTTCAACACTTTCATGGTTAGATTTATAGGGATCTATCTTTTTCATTAATGCAGAGGTAGGTAAAGGAGAAATAATTATAATTGTAACACTATTCATAGTCTTGTAAATTTTGTTCATAATTTGTGTTCAATGGACCTCAGTTTTATCATTATACTGCCCATCTAATACCATATTTTAATCCAAGGTTCAACTATCTCATATCTAAAGAAGCACCTTCAATTAACCATTTAAAGTACTATAAAATAAGGTAAGACTTTTACTTGAGAAAGATTGGGTACACTTGTAGGATTAAAGTTCTGCAATCATTAGGATTTATTGGCACATAGACAAAACCTGCAACATATGAAGTAATGGATGACTACAAGTTAGTGAAATGGTCCTTAATATGTGAGTGGTTTGCAAATTGATTGGTAGAAAATAAGGTTACAAACAGATCTACATGAAAAATTATGAGGACAATCTACTGTAATCATCAAAATAGATGAAAAGTGCAAAGGAAAGAGTTGAGCTACATCTCTAGAGCCTAAAAAAAACACATGCAAAAAAAAAAAGAACAAACCAGTTTTTGGATGAATACAAAATGGTTCCTTAGCAAGTGATTCATATGCTTTCACACCTGACACAGGACATTAAAAAGATTTTAGTCTTCCTCTATGAAATTAACTACTTACAGAATAAACCCAAAACCAATATTATATACCTCCATGTCTAGCCGAGGGTAGGTATAAGAGAAAAAAAATTCCTCAATGCAATGCCAAAAATATCAATGTGTGTGTAGGTTTGTATTACTCAAAATATCATTTCACTGCCTAAGGAAAAATACCAAAGTGATGTTTTAAATTTCAATCTTCACATAGGCTCCCTTATTGCTACACATGCATATACAAGCATTATTCGAGCTCTAAACTATTCAAATATTAAGGATTTAATTAGCTATAAGATGGAAAGTTGTTGTTTACATAATCCATCATCTTTTACATATCTTTATTCACTCCTAGCGCTTCAGATAAATTTGTGTAAATGAGACAAAAATGTGAATCTTTTATGACAAAGAAAATTCTTAAAAGGAGGGGGGAGAGAGTAAAGGGTAGGGGGAAAGAGAATGCTTGAATGTATAGCAAAGTATAACATTTTGATCATTATAACAATGAAATGAATCTTAAGTTTGAAGCACTAATATCATTTACAACATTTATGATCAAGAATGAATGTAAGTAGAGAAACTTTTGCATACCTATAGATGGTACAAAATTTCATGGTTAAGTCGAAGCCTCCCATCGACAACAAGATCCAAATATCCATGTATCTATTTCAATTGAGCCTCTAAACCCTTCAGAGCTGTCAATTTTTCCACTAACCTGTTATGCACAAAAGTCAAATTTTAGAGTTATGTCACCACTAAAAATAGAAGAAATAGAGCTTTGAAACCAAATCCACACACAACACAATGCGGTATTCATACAAAGCCATAAAAAAAAACTAAACTTAGAACATTGGAATAAAAACAACTTCAAATTATGATGTTGAGCATGGATTCAGGGTATAAAGAATCATTTTTCTACCACCATAGTGAAAAGTTAGCACTTTCTTTCATCTTTGCATATTGGTTTCATGCTTCAAAAAATGCATTTCTTATATTGAAAAGTGAATTACCTTATTGATCTTCTCTTTGTTTCGAGAATAGTTTAATATTCTCTACTTAACAGAGCCAACCACATGACAGTGGAAGCTCATTTGGCCCGTCCTGCCCACCCCCCCTCACATCACTCTCAATTCCCCATACCCAATCATATAACATTAATCATTCATTCATCCATTAATAACATATAACATTCATTCATTCATCCATTAATCACATATAACATTCATTCATTGACATATAACATTCAGTAATTAACATATTCACATTCATTCATTAACATATAATATTCATTCTTTCAGTTTTTACATATTATCAAAAATATGGTTGTCATGATATGATTATAATCACTTTTTTTTTTTTGATTTTTTTTAAAGCTACATAAAGCTGAAGTGGATTATTGTTTTCTAAATCAATATTTGTCCCCCCTTTAATTGTTATGTCCTCTGCTTGTGATCTTAATGTACGCCTAGTTGTCTACTCATGATGTGGATGCCGCTGCAAGGGGGGTCTGCTGCAATAAGAAAGAAATGTTAAACTGATATGTTTTATTATTATTGTTACAAGTATTTCATTAATTAAAAGAACATTAGAGTGGTTCTCTTTACCTGATGGGTCCACATCATGTTCCTGAACTTTTGTTATAGACTCATGCTCAATATGTTGAACACTCTCTAAATCTTGATCTGCAGTTGAAACACGAAAGGTTACATTAATTAATACACCAATTGAAATTAAATATGTTTAAGAGAACATGAGGGTGGTCCTCTTTACCTGATGGGGCCACATCATGTTCTTGATCTTCTCTAGCCGATTATGCTCAACACGTTGATCACGCTCTACATGCTCTAAAGTTGAAACATGAAAGGTTACATTAATTAATACACCAATTGTAATTAAATATGTTCAAAAGAACTTTAGAGTGGTCCTCTTTACCTGATGGGGCCACATCATATTCCTGATCTTCTCTAGCCTGATCATGCTCAAGATGTTGATCACGCTCTACATGCTCTAAAGTACCGGGATGCACACCATGACCTTCATCTGCATGTTGTGCTCCACCCTCACCAGGCTGCATTCCAATGTCATGTGCAGTATTATCATTGCTTGAATGTTTAAAACAAATAGGCATGTAATTACTTTATGGTGGAAATTAATATTGAATAGATTGCACAAGTATTCAATTTTAAATAAACTTTATTGAGTTTATTTACCTTCGTGTCAGATGCAATGGAAGATTGTGTTTGCCTAGTTAAGACTCTTAGGTGTTCAACCACAGCTCCATAGCCTTGCTGGAAGGAAATCTTTAGGTCCTCTTTTGTGGGAACTCTGTTGAATTTAGAGCCCTACATTTTTGCATAAGATCATGAATTTTGCTTCTATAGTGTGATAAAACAAAAATTGTTTTCAATTTATTATAATTTGGATGCAATATTTCATTTATTGATACTTACAATTCATGCGGCTAATTTCATATAACCACAGAGCCAAGTTTGTGTTGCTTGTGCTTTTCTAGTCTTTGCCTTTGTTGCCTTTGATGTGTCGAAAGCCTATGAAAAGTTTGAAATATGTTAGATTATGTAAAAAGAAAGAGTAATCAATATATAATTACATTGTTGATAGTATCACATACCTTCCTTGGCCTGTGGTGTCTTTCCTTTTTCTTTTCAGCCTTCTCCTTTCCATCCGACACCAGGTCCTTCCACTCCCTCTCTGGAATCATGGGGAGACATTCGTACTTTTTGTTCTTCTCTAAATGTGACCTATATTGGTCCCTTGCATACTTTAGATAGGTACCAACTTTCTTAAGGACCTTGGTTCGGTTGAATGTTTTATCACCGAACAACACAACTAAACGATTAATGAGCTCATCTTTTAAATCTTGATTTTGGGCATTCCACCATGTACGTATGGTGGACCCGAAGAGCTCCAATGTAATATCACTTAGATGTTTATAAAAAACATCATTTCCTGCAAAATGATCATGGGATCAATAGTCTAAAAAGAGAGATCAATAAGTAAATTTCAATTGGATTATATATAATAATAATTAAAACATTTTAAAGTACTTGGGCCCTTCTCTATCTTTATGGAAACGAAATCCTCGGTCACCACAAGTGTGACCAGAAATGTTCCCATACTAGTAATACGGGAAGATCCAGGAAATACTGCTAAAACATCACCAATACTAGTGGCCTCTGCGTCCCCAGGTACATGTCTTGATACATGTTTTGGCATGTGTTCGTTGTCAGAGGGTGCATTAACGGATGCCTGCATGGTATGTGTTGCCAATATTTTAGACAAAAATATAGGCACGAATGATGGAGTCAGATGATGTGATGTATGTGTAAGAAGATAAGGATGGACACTTGTACCAACCCTTACTCCTCGGGCATCACTTGTAGTACCCTGATCATGGCCAGGAGCATCATGAGGCAAACAACCCTATAAAAAAAACACATATTTTAGTTCATGACATAAAAGAGTACAAAATACAAAACCATGAATGAACTTATGTTATAATTAAAGACCTCATGACAACTTACTTGCAAGTTTTGCAATCTCTCAAACAATATTTTAACCCTCTCTCTTATCTCATCTGTTTGAGGCACTATGAATATCAACTTAACCATTTCTTCATTGCATTTTGTTGGATCTTCTTTATCATATTGAGAGGGTTTGCTGAATAAGCGATGTCATCATCACAAAATATTGATTGCACCTCACTATGGATACTCTCCTCTACTATTGGTGCCTTTCCCCGATCAGTCGACTGCAAAAAGACTTAAAAACATTATTGAAATTAACCCAATAAACTTATGAAAAAAACATAATAATAAAATATTTTTCTCGTATCTAATTTGTACAATTACAATGAGGTAAACCTGTCGAGCAAAAGCGCCTGAAGATACATCATGATATGTGCTCTGGGCCAGAGCCTTCTCTGTACAATGAATGTCCCACTGTGACAAAAATTAAATATAAAAAACCATTACCGAAATGAAACCAATAGACTTATGAAAAAAAACATAAGAATAAAATGTTATATTGGAGTCATTAATTGAAGGTTGGGTAAAATGATACATAGTACGTACCACCCCCATAATAACTGTGTTTGTAACTAAGCAATTCAAATTGTAATCGATTAGCAACTCTTCCCCTACAGTTATTGATTTTATCGCACATACGAATACGCGGTTTCCCTCGCGCACCTCAAATATGCAATTGGGTTGCTTATTTGTTGACCCAAGTCGTGTACTATTTATAAACCTTGCAATATTCCCTGATGCTTTTGGCCTTCCGTCAATGTACATAGCCACTCCTTTATTTTGATCCTTATCTTTTAGTTGTATATAATTTGCTAACAGTGCATACCTATGCATACTTTGTATATATTGAACCAGTTGTATCCAATCTTTGTAACTGTAACAGGGTCTGACATACTCCATCAATTCAATAACTTTGTTGTAACAGACCTTTATGCCGTGCATGCAAAATAGGCCCAAACCATGTAATAACGATGGTGCTATGCGATATATCCTCTCGTTGCCACAAAAATCAGTGTTTATTGGAGGAAGTTCCTTGTGTACCCATTGTTTCCATAGATGTTTGTACCTCAAGGGAACCTCGACATTTCCTATGCTCTCATCATCATCATAAGAACATGACCCCCCTTCAACAAGAAAAAATTCCATGCGTTTACGGAATTTTCTTCTAATCTTTTGGCCTCTAGTTGATCTCACTCTTTTAGACATACTACATGTCTCACTTTCCTCTTCTCTTCCTAAATTTCCCTCGCTCGAGGAAGACAGATCTAACAAATACCTATTTGGTGGTACCTGCACTCATAAGGATGTTGGATGAAGTTCTTTCATGGTGATGTGATCCCAAGGTGACATTACGATTAATCTATCATTTCATCGCTAGAATTTCACATGTTATAAGGTAATCAAGTCTTCATAGATTGCAAGCTATTATTACTACCATCCAAATGTGTCCATCACAAATCAAATCTACTTAACGTTTTAACTCCCAAACTTTGTAACAAGTGTTAAATGTGACTATGGTCCACTAGTTACACAACCAATGCCTCAAATGTATTCTCTAATTGTAATCAAAGGACTTTTTCTCTCCATTAAAGTAAATAAACTTGAAGGGAAACACCACCAAGTGATTTATTGGACACCTACATGACTAAAAATAGCAGCAAATTTATATTTAATTTCCATATGTCTAAGTGGTTAACAGGAGGGAGTGTGTACTAGGCCTGGTTAAGTCATCATAAGTTTATGATTTGGCAATAATTTTTTTTAAGTCATATTAAATCTTCCTATGTCTAATTTCTAGGAGATTTTTGGTATGTTTTAAGGTAGGATGATTGATGAAAGAGCCCAAAGATTAGCCTTTCTCCATGGTATCCAGGTACACATAACAATGATCTCTTATATGGTTGGACATGATTTAAAGAACTTAGCTAGGAATTATTCATTTAACCTAAGGTTTTCTCATAATGCCATCATTGGAAAAGTATGATCAAATTCTTTTATTATGAAGAATTGGTCTATGTGCCTCTAGTAATCACTATAAATGTTTGTAAGGATAAAATGACTAATTGCATTAGGTAGGAGAGAATCAACTTTGAGTTCTTCAAAGATTATATTCCTCTATTCATAATTTTTAAGGGTTGTGTGTGGAGGAGGCTATCACTACCAAGAAGGGAAGAGACCTTTCCTTGTATTCTTTTATAATTTTCATTATTCTTATTTATTTTACACTTACATTTACAAATACACATACATATGCATTTATTGTTTTCATTTATTTCTCATGTAGTTTAATAGTTTGATCGATTATATATATGTGTGTGTGTGTTTGTATGTATATCATTTATATTTAGTGTTCAAAAACAACCCATTAGGTCTACACATGGATACAAATTCATAAAATTCGATCTCCCATACATGTTTTGTTGAAACCTAGGCTTGAACTTCTCATTTCACATGCTTTTCTTCACAAAACTATTGAGGACAACAACTATACCTTCTTTATTTCTCATCCTACACCTTATTCATGCATCATACAATTACAACAGTATCCATGGGGCCTCTTACGCAAGCTACAATAATCACAAAAAGTGTAAGAGCCCCTTTATATCATGTTTCGACTACAAAACCCTTAAAAACAAGGTAACTCAGATTATGATTTGTTGGTGAGCTGTATGGACAAAATCATTAGCACCAGCTCATTCATGGAGTCTTTTGAAAGAGAAGCGAATCAAGTGGAAGTTAAGTACAAACCTTATAGTGTCAAGGTGAATGAGGTGATCAATTTTGATTGGCCAACTGATGAAGAGTACCATAAATGGGTAAATGTATATTTAACTGAGGAAGAGTGAAAAGGAGTAGGCTACTAACGGTTGACAAATCAGTTGTTGCAGTTACAATAGATTCCAGTTTTGTTTTTGGGTGACAGTCTAGGTACAAAATTCTTGAATTTTTTTGTTGTTGCGTCAACCATTCTCAGTGGGCACGATGAACAAGAAGATTCTCTAGGGAGATTGTTGTTGTAACAAATTTTTGGAATATCACAAGATGGTCCAATTGGCTGGTGACACGTGTGCTTTATGGCCTGATGCTTGTTTGCTCCTCCTTTTTCTATATGAAGGATTTCAAGGCCAGAAGTATGGGTTAGCAAGTTAGATATCTTTGCTCGATTTTATATGAAGTTGCAGAGCAAATTGTAAAGTTTGATGGTTTAAGGGAAAATGTAATTTAGGTTTTGAGTCATTTTGTAGTAGGTTTTGAATTCATGGGGATTTGATGTTTTATGACAGTACTGGCATTTGAATTGATATGATTAATTCGAACTCATGTCTCCATTGTACAAGCATATTTGAATTTTGAATAAAATGATCAAGGTTTGTTTTGTTCATCTCACTGTTGTGGTGTGTATGATTCTTGTTTTAGGTTTAATTCAAGGAATTAATTAAAACGCTTGAATGGGATTGTAGGTGGATATGTTCTATATAAGGATTTGATAAGTAGTATTGGGTTAGAATACATATTGGTGAGATTGTAAAGCAATGTTATCAAGGATCTTATATGTTATGTGTTAAATCTACCATAAACCCTTAGATGCTTATAAATTTGACTCCTCCAATGGATATATTACATTGATCTAAGTTGTACTTATTCGTATGGTTCAATATTTGTTTTCCTTTACCTAGAGCTTGCTACAAATTGCAAATCAATGACTATCTTATATTGTGAAATGTTGTTGTAGTTATCTCATGCTCCAAATAGTTGATATTATTGATAAACAACCAATTCTATTTGGTATTATCCTATTGTGTTGAGCTATTAAATGAGATTATTTGTTGTTGTTAATGTTGTTTATGATGATGGTGCAAAGTTTGTAAACACATTAAGGGATCACCCTCTCGGGTGTTGCAAAGCCCAAAGTGTAGGAGGTCTTTCAAATCCTCATCAGTTGGTTCAGGTCCTAAGAGATGCCCTTTATTGGAATTGGAAATTCCATAGGTAGATTAGAAGATCAACCTGCTTACCGTAAAAACAACCAACACCTTGCATATGTTTGTGGTGGAGGTATTAAAGAAGAATGGTATGCCTCTATTTCCATTCATTAGATCTACCTTAGCCTAGCATATACTTGGGCTATGCCTATAATTGCTTTAGAATCATGTGATGAGGGCTATGTGTGATGAAATCCTAGACCTCAACCGAGATGTGGGTAGATTATGGGAGTTTTGCCAAGACCTAAGGCTGGTGGATAAAAATGTGAAAGACTAAGCTATTTTATTTTTTGTCTTATCTTATACCATTTTACGAGAATGGGGGTGCCAATGTACGAGAAGATCTTTGGAAACTAGGAATGAAAATTGAAGGTTAAATAGAATGGGGGTGCCAAACTTATAGTACTCATTTCCCCTTGGTCGTCAATTTTCCCTGAGTGCCCTCAACCTCATCCTCAGTGCTGGTATTAACCTTGTTTTCACTCCTCTAAAATCTTCCTCGACACTGATATTGACCTTGTTTTTACTCCTCTAAAATCTTAGTCAGTGTTGGTATTGACCTTTCACTTCTCCAATTTGACGAGCTACAACTTGGTTTCGTTAGGTTTTACAGTATGTTAATTAAGTTCAAAATTTTGGAGCCATTTAGCTAGGTTTTAATACTCTACAATATAGTTAAGTATATATTAGCTATATTTTACATAATAAATAATATAATTATTCAACTTATTATAATTATATATTATATTCTTTAACAAATTATTAAATACATATAAAATTATTATAATTAATAATTAATAATAAGTATATTTTTATATAATACAAAATATAATTAATATAATATATATTTAATATAATAGTAATATATATTAATCTGAGAGAGAGAAACTAAATTTTGATTGGTTGTTTATGTCAACAATCCAAGGATGGCATGTGTCCTTGGGGAGTTATGCTCAAGGTAGCATGCCATTTGATTAAAGATATGATAATTCTCCTTTAAGACCTCTTCAATGTACCCATTGCACACTTAAGGAGACAAAGATAAATATAGGGAAGAAAATATAGATAGAGAGGGAGATAATGACAAGCATACAAATAGAAAGGGGGAACAAAAAAAGAGATAGAGAGAATTAGAGATAAAAGAGATAGGGTGAATAGATAGAGATATAGGGAGGGTGATTGATATATCTCTCCATGTCACTCTCTATATCTCTATATCTCCCACTAT
>VDFB02085235.1:0-21729 GCA_007258455.2 Sequoia sempervirens | reverse complement strand
TCTCCACTTACCACCTTTCTTTGTTGCTAAGACCACTGGTACTGCACATGGGCTGATGCTCTTTTGAATCAATCCTTGATCCAACAACTCTTGCACTTGCCTAGCTACCTCTAGATTATGATCCAGTGTAAGCTTATAAGTTGCTTTGTTAGGCAATGAGGCTCCAGGTATGAAGTCAATTTGATGACTTATGGCTCTCTTTGGTGGTAGAGTTACAGGTGCACCATCACTTACAATGTCCTTGAACTGATCCAACAACTTTAGGACTGCTCCGGGTATGACTGTCTTTTCAGCCTTGTCTTCTGCTTTAGGTTGTAACATAACCACATATCCTTCACCCCCTTGATGTAGGTTGTTAAGGAACTCCTTCCCACTACTCAACATGACACTTGGTGTCTTTGACTATCCCTCTTCTTCTTCTGACAGTGACTGCAACTTGAAAGTCTTCCCATCCTTCTTGAATGAGATGGTGTTCTCTTTCCCATCATATATGACACCTCTGTCATATTGCCATGGTCTTCCCAATAGTAGATGGAAGGCATCCATGGGTAACACATCACAAACTAACTTGTCCTTGTACCCTCCAATGGAAAACTCCACCGTTACTTGCTCATTCACTAGAACACTCTGCCCTTTGTTTAGCCATGTGACCTTGTAGGGGTTAGTGTGGGGTATCTTCTCCAATTTCAATTTCATTACTGCCTCCTCCGGGAGATTATATTGTCTATTGAACTTGAATCTACTATGACCTTGCATACTTTACCAAGTATCTTGCACCTTACTCTAAATAGAGCTCTCCTTTGTTTTGGTTCTTCCTTGACCGGTTGTCTGATCAAAAGTCTACTGAACATTAGATTCTCTCCCACCTCAGATTCAATGTGACTGACCTCAGATGACTTAGGACCCATGGTGTCCTCTTGTGCATAAGCCACTCTTTTCTCATTGCTTGATGAAGATAAAGCCCGCACCTATGTTGTGATGACCACATCCTGGATTCACAATGGTAGCATTTCATGTTTGTACATGTGAATTGCTCCCCGCCGCCTCTTCCTCTATTTGAACCTCCTTGAGAACCTCCTCGCCTCCGGCGGTAGCCTCCTCTAGAAGATGTTTCACCACCATTCTCTGTGAGTTTAGACTCTCCTTGGTTTCTTAGGTCATTGCCTCTACCTTGGTAGCCACCTCACTGTCCTCTTTGTTCTCTTTGATCTCTACCTTTGCCTCTACCCTTAGAAGCCTGGTCTTTTTTCCTCTTGCTTCTTTCCTCAATCTTTATGGCCAATTGATAGCATTGGTGTACTGTCTTGGGACTTAGAAGAGCCATCTCCTCTTGAATGTTCCACTTCAAACCGTTAAGGTATCTAGCCACCTTGAGACTCTCATCCTCTGTCACATTAGACCTCATACAAAGTTTTTGGAACTCCTCAGTATAAGTGTTCACATCTTGGTCTCTTTGCCTTAAGCTTTGTCTCTTCTTGTGTAACTAAATCTCATAATCATTAGGCATGTATGCCTCTCTCACTTTGGAAACCATTCCTTTCCAAGTTGAAATAGGCTACTTGCCTTCCTTTTCCCTCTCTGTCTGAATGAATTTCCACCATGTCAAGGCAGAACCTCTTAATCTTGATTTGGCCACCTTTACCTTATGTGTGCTTCAATGACTCCATCACATTCAAAATGGTTTTCCATTCCCTCTATCCAATCCACAACTAAATCAGCTTCCATTTTTCCACTAAATAGTGGTATGCCTTCAAGTGCTTTTCCACTCAAATCCTTCAATGCCTTCAAGAAAGGCTCCTCTTTCAAAATAGGGTCAGGTTCAGGGGTCTTGTCTTCCTCTGCAACCTCTTCTTCCTTTGGTATCCTTCCTTCAAATTGCGCACTCCTCACTACTTGCTCAAGTTGGGCTATTCTTTCCCTCAATAGTTTATTGTCTTCCTCCTGCTCTTCAACCATCTTGGCCAACTCTGCATTTGTCACCATGATGGAAGAATCACTAGACTCAACCTCAGACATACAAGATTCTTCCCAAATCTTTTACTTGCTCTGATACCAATCTAATAGGGTAGGGTTGGATGGAACACTCACTATCCCATGCTCTGGGTCTCACCTTGGCAAACCCTTTGGTGTCACTCTCCACCTTCTTAACCTATAGGCCCTAATGCTTGTTAGGTACCCCTGGTTCTCCTGGCCAACCCTACTATCATCTCCATTTTCCTAACCAAGCCAATCTTGGTGCTCTCTCTGCCATTCCCTCCTTAGCCCTTAATCTTCCTAAAGGCTAACTAAACCTCCAAGCTTCACTAACTTGATGTAGGGGTGTGTGATGACTTCCATGGCCTCAAATCCATCCCTCTAGGGTTCCTGATCATCCACCAATCTCCAATTCTCCATCGCTCACACCAAACCCTATTCTAGGGTTTAAGAAGGGCTACTAGCCCTTGAGCCCCAATTAGGTCTCCTAACCCGAGAAAATAGGCTTAAACTCCAAACTTCCTAAAGAACATCACAATCTTCCAAAAGGGACCCTGGTTCATTTTCCTACCTCTCCAAGATTTTTGAGGTTATAGGCCTTCACTGGCCGTACACAGGCGTAACCCTCTTTTTGTAGGAATTAGGGCTTTTTAGGCCATTTCCTGGCCACACAATGATCTGTCTGCTTCTTTCAACCACCAAATGGACTGGTGGAGTCTCTTCTTTCCTGCCAAACCTTTGTAAGGCCTCCTGCATCCACCACACACCTTGGGTTGCCAGGGAATTGACACCCCTGCAACGTTAATGCTTGGTTTTCAC
This sequence comes from Sequoia sempervirens, assembly GCA_007258455.2. NCBI lineage: Eukaryota > Viridiplantae > Streptophyta > Pinopsida > Cupressales > Cupressaceae > Sequoia > Sequoia sempervirens. The sequence continues at coordinate 18,936 of VDFB02085235.1, read as the reverse complement.
TGTCTTTCCTAACCGGGCACAGTCAAGCTCGCCTAGGAAAAGACTTTCACCATGCTTCTTGGACTCCTACAGACTTCTACCTCTAATCTATATATAGACATGGGGCCTAGCCACATTTCCCACAAACCCATACTCTAAGTACGGTGGAAATGTAAACTAAAACCCCATTTTTTCCATAGTTTACCAGTCAAAACTGCAAATTAAGAAAGAACATAGTATTTACAAGAAAAATTAGAAACGAGTAACCTATTATGTTCCAAAAAATTCTTCAAAGACAAATTCACTACATGCTAAACCATACAAAACACCTTGATCAATCCATTAATCTACTAAATCATAAACAAGAAAAACAAACAGGAAATGCACACTCAATGACTCTATTTTCTTGTTTTCCAAACTGATTACAAACTCCAATGATTCTAACCTCTACTCCAAATTGAAATCCACCTTATAAAGGTTCATCCAAATGGTTACTTCATCTCTTGGTCAGATATAACCACCACATTAGGCCAAAATTGCATAAATGCAACATTTTGGGCTTTATTTCTAACACCTAGTGAAACCTAATGGAAACAAGTTGTGAAACTCATCCAATCTACCTTGAACTACTGAACAACCTTCCTTCTAACATATTCTAACACCTCTAACACAAAACTAGATGGTCAACATGACCTTAAAGTATTAAATTCTCAAGATTTCATGCTAGGCTTCCAAATTTGCCTAGTGCCACCTAATGTAACCTAGGTGCTCCACTAACATGTCTATAAAAGGTATCTCCGATGATGGTACACTTGGAAGACTTACGATAAATTTATTATGTTGGTTGTTCGAGAGGTCAGGGGTAGGATTTTGGACATGGAGGTAGTCATATATATCTGTGTACCATGGGGAATTGGGACCAACAAGTTCACACACCATCTTGAAATCACGGGAATCAAAGGCAGGACCAAAAGTTGTTCTACCAAAAACTAGAATTTAGGCATGTTGCTAGGTATGTCCAATAGTGAACCAATGGTTGTCATAGCATTTTTTGCCCTATTCTAAATGTGGGGTATTTGATGAAAGAGGATGTTGTCAAAATATTTTTTGAAACTATCTTCCATCCACTTGTATGGGGCGAGGTTTTCATCTTTGGTTTCATAGTCATCATTAACTTTTCGGACTACCAGCTGAGAATCTCCATAAACTTGTAGATGCTTAATCTTCCATTTGATTTCCATTTGTAATCCTGTTAACAAGAGCCTCATATTTTTCTATATTATTGGTGCATGGAAAAGCAATTCTGAATGACTTATGAATAGTGTCACCATGTTATGTGATAAACAATATGCCAGCCCTTGAACCATGATTTTTGTGGGACCCATCAAAGTATAAACTCCATTTCGTTCCCATGTTAAGAGTGAAGATGGATTCATCAGGAAAATATTAAACTAGAGGATGATCTTCCTTAATCGATGTGTTTTCCAGCTAGTTAGTAATAACTTGTCCTTTTATAGCTTTTCTTTCTACATACTGGATATCGTATTCACTAAGTATCATTACCTATTTCTCCAGGCATCCCGTTAATGTTGCTTTACTAAGGAGATACTTCAAAGGATCTATCTTTGCGACCAACATTGTTTGGTGGTTTAACATGTAGTGCCTTAATCGTTGAGTAGCAAAAACTACTGCAAGACATGCACATTCTATGGGATTGTAATTTAGCTTATAATCTACCAAAGTGTGGCTAATATAATACATTGTCCTTTCACAGCCCTCATTATCATTATGTACAAGTAAGGCTCCTAGCGTTGATGTGGTTGCTGAAATGTAGAGTATCAAAGGTCATCCATCAATAGGTGGCATTAACACTGGTGGTGTAAGTAGGTAATCCTTGATCTGTTGAAAAGCTTCTTGGCATTTATTTATCCATACAAACATTTCCCTTTTCTGAGTAGATGTTGGAAGGGATGTATTTTGTCTGCTAACTACACTATGAATCATCTAATAGACTGCAGTCTCCCTTGTAGTGTCTGTAGTTGACTTAAATTGGCTGGTGGAGGAATGTCTATTATAGCTTTCACTTTTGTTGGGTCCACTTCAATGCCTCATCTAGAAATAATGTATCCTAGAAGTTTTCTTGATTGCACGTCGAATACACATTTTTTAGGATTTAGCCTCACTTTGTATTCTTATAGTCTTTGAAAAATCTTATCTAGGACTCGTAAGTGATCAGCCCTTGTCAATGATTTAGCTATCAGATCATCCACATAGTCTTCCATGAGAGTGTGTATGAGATCATGGAAAATAGTTGTCATGACATGTTGATATGTTGCTCTGGCATTCTTAAGTCCAAAGGGCATGATGTTCCATCAATAAGTTCCCCATGGATAAGTGAAAGCTATCTTATGTTGGTCTTCAAGTGCAATTCTAATTTGATTGTATCCCAAGAAACCATCCATGAGGGATAAAATTTTATATCTTGCTATTAGGTCCACAATCATGTCAATATTTGGCAGAGGAAAGTCATCTTTAAAAGATGCTTTGTTTAGATCTTGAAAGTCTGTACAGATATAGATGCCACCTATTGGTTTTTCACTAGTATGAGATTGGAAATCCATTTTTTATAGTCAATTGATCTGGTAAAGCCAACATCCAACAATTTCTTTAGTTCAGCTTTGACTAATAAAGCAATTTGCGGGTGCATTTTTCTTAATTTCCACTTCATGGGTTTAGCACCTAGTTGTAATGGAAAATGATGTAATACCAGATTAGGATCCATTCCAGGCATGTCAACATATGACCATGCAAAGTTGACCTATCTTTTTGTGAAGAAGTTACAAAATTCAGGTTGCTCTATTTTTGTCAAAGATGCTACAAAATAGATTAACTAAGGATTATCTTCAATTCCTATGTTGATCTACATAGATTCGTCAACCAACATTGGTGACATTTCTTGAGCAACAGGGAGAACGTTCAACCCTCCATCCTTGGGTGCCTCATAGAGGTTTTTTCCCTTGGATGCATCCTTATTTTTTTACTTTTTCATCGTCCAAAGGCGCCTTTTGATTTTCACCTAGGGACTCATCATTTTTATTTTCTTCATTTTTTTTCTTATTGTTTCTACTTTTGCGACTGGAGGGGTGAATAGACTCCCCAAAATAAGCCATGTTATCCAAGTCTATGGTAAATCCAACTTTATGGTCACCACTAGGTATTCCTTCTCACAGTCTGATGAACTTAGCTATTGCTTCGTCATTCTCAAAGGTATCTAAGATAGGTAGGTCTTGTTGATCCCAATCGATAAGGTGGGGATATGTCAAGGGTATGCCATCATCGGAAGTATCAAAATTTGAAGGGTTCAAGGTGAAGGCTGAATTATTGACATAGTTCTAAAAGGATTTTATGGTGTCTTCCCTACTCCTAGGAGGGGGTACGTCAAGTTTTGATGTGTCCCGTGATGGACCAATATTGAAGTGTTGCTCAAATAATTTATCAAATGAAGGTTTGGCAGGTTCTCTAAAGGTTTCATAAAGTTCATAATCATCAAATGATTATTTAGAACCCCATTCATATGTTTGAGTCAGTGGAATAATAAGGTTGGTCAAATGGCTCATTGGACATCTCAATAGCTTCAGAAGCATTGAATCCCTCTTGTAAAGGCGATGTGGTACTAGAAACACCAATCTTAAGCGGTTCAAATCCCAGCCCTAGGCCTTTTGATCACTTAGAGACAATGATGGGTTCAATCCTCCCATTTTGATGTAGTCTTAGCCCTCTGTGTCTGTCATATCCTTTATTTTGCATTATCTTGAAACCTTTTCCATATTGATCTATAGGTATTTGAGTGGGTGGAGTAGGTTCTTCATTGTCTTTTTTGTATAACCAAGAGGTCACATCTTCTTCATTTATAGCTTCTCTACTTAGTTCCCCCCATTTTGTGAAATTCATTATGGGAGGGACACATATGGTGACAATGGATTGTCTCCTATTTGTCATTGGTAGACCATATGATTTGGGAGGAACCAACTAGCTGATACAATAAGATGCTTTCATATGATACTCTCTACAACCCTTATCTTGGATCTCAACCTTCGGAGTGGAAGGTGGTGGTTAGGAAGTAGATGTTTTGGAAAGAGTAGATGGATCAATATACTATGATGAGTTGGATGATGAAGCCTTCTAATTAATAGGCATGTATCGTCAGGGTATTCCACGTAGGCTAGTGAAATACAGGAAAGGATCAAGATCACTATCTATCGTGATCTCGGTGCTATTGTATGGGAATTTAAGGGATTGATGGTAAGTGGAAGGGATGACCTTCATAGCATGTATCCATGGTCTTCCCAGTTAAATATTATATGGAAGGATGATATACGAGACTTGGAAATTGGTATCCATAACTGTAGGACCAATTCTGATGGGGAGCGTTACAACTCCTTTAGATGATCATTCTCCATCATCATATGCCTTAATGGAAATTCTTAGTAGTTTCCACAAACGCCTCTAAGAAGCCTAATGCCTTAACCAGTTTTAAGGTGAAAATATTCAACCCTACTCCTTTGTCTACCAAGACTCGTTTAACTTTTGTTTTATGGACAAGAACTTTGAGGTGCAATGGATCATTGTGGTATGTCTTCTCAGTTGAGTAATCTTGTTCAGAGAAGGTAGCATGATGAGAATTGATTAGGTAGCCTACCATATCTTGGAAATTGTTGACATCAAGGTTGGTGGGGATGGTCGTGCTTTGCAAATATTTATCTAAAATAGCTCAATGATCAGGTGATATACACAACAATTCCAAGATAGAAATTTGTGTTGGGCTCTTCCCCAACTGGTCAGTAAATTGTAGTGAGGCTTGGAGGACTATGGTTGTTGGTGTGACAGAGGACCTTGGATGGTTATCTTAGTTCGACGAGTGTTGACAACACATTCGGGAGTTTTCTTTATGGTAATAGTGTTGATATGTCCATCGGCGGCTCGAATGTGATTTATGATGGTGTCGTGGTTATAGTCATATTTGACATTAGCATAGTTGGCTGAATTATTATTGGTCTTATTTCCCGAACTGGAGGCTTTTCCTTTTCCATGTTCATGTAATGGATCTAAAAAGATCTTGTGGTCACTGTTTGAGGATGTTTGTTTATGTCCATTAACTTCAATTGTTCCATTTTCCACGAGATCTTTATAATGTTCTTCAACTAGCGACATTGTCGTAGATTGTGTCCCTTAGTTCAGTGGAAATCGCAAAAATAATTGTCATCCCATCAAGAGGGTTTAAATTGTCCAGGATCATACTATTTTGGCTCAGGAAGTTGTATGAGGTTGTGTTTTATCAATTCTTTAAAGACTAATTCAATTGGTTCCCCTAGGGGAGTGAATTCGTGTTTTGGGAACTTCCTTTGCAGTCATGGTTGTTGCGTGTTTTGGAAAACATTGGTAGTTTGGTCAACATTGTTAGGTGTGTTGTTAGAGGATTTATGTCCTCTAAATGTAATGATAGGTCCTCCATGTAGGGTTTTAGCATCAACAATGCTATCATTGGTTACATTCTTGTTTCGGGACCAAAATTTGTTCCTGTCATTAGAGGTGCTTTGAACATTTAGATTTCTATTTGACATCTTGATTTCACCTTTGTCAATGAGAGCCTTTTCACGTATGATACCCTTTTCTACTAGTTCCACAAAAGAACTACAACAGTGTACTCTTAGGTCACTTCTCAATTTTGAATTAAGGTTTTCTAGGAATATAGTGACCTTTTTTTTTCGGGTATTTCAAAAGGGCATCAGCTAGCTAGACTCCTCCATTTTTGGAAGAAGGTGATAAAGTTCTCTCTTTCATCTTGTGTGGTGTGACATAAGGTTGCTATTGTGATTTCATTGTCAATGTTAAAGGCGAAATATTCAATAAATTTTTTAGCAAGTTCACCCCATGACCTTATGCCATATGGAAGTTGCAAAAACCATTCAATTGTTATTCCAACAAGGCTTCACGGAAAAAGTCTCATGAGATATGTGGGGTCATATGCAATGTTTATGCACATTGTGGAAAATCCCTTATATGTTCAATAGGATTACACTTCCCATTATACTTAGGCAAGTTTGGTATAACATATCCATGTGGGAAGGGTGTCATGTATAAAGCTTTGTCAAAGGGAAATGTACATAAGTCTTTTGTTGAAAAAGTCTTTTTGCTAGACATCATCATATTGTCCATTTTTTGTTGAAGGGATTTCATTTGTGTTTGCAGAACATCCACTTGTGTCAATGATGTGTTGGTTGTATTGTTGGGGTCTATGTAAGTGTTTTGAAATCAAACATTATGTGACGGATTTTGGTTCAGTGTATGAACGAAGGGTAGATTTTGGTTTGGAATGTGAGAAAATAAGTTTTGGTTTGATGTTGGTTGATTGGGAACATGAATGTTTATGAAAGGATTGGGTTGGTTCCAAAATTTTATGAGAGGTATGTGTCCCATTTTTGAAACCCCAATTTGTGGAATGGCACTAGTGGTGTTGATGTCTGGTATAGAATTTGTCATGTTTATGCTAACTTTAGGCCTTTTTCTTCTAGTATTAGTGTCGAAGGGATTTGATGATGATGCCCCTATGGTAAAATTAAGGCCTCGTGTCATGCTCGATGTACCAAATGGTGATGTATGTACTATTGTGGCACTTTGGGTAGATACTCCAAATGGTATGGTTGCAGTTAATTGAGGGATAGAGCTGCTAGAAGTCATCGTGTTTTTCCCTTGGGTAGATGAAGTTTGCAATGTATGAATTTCAAATCCAGGAGGTAATGTGGCACCTTCTACTAACAATTTTTCTAAGTATCATTAGGTATCTTGTGCCAAGTATTCATCTACAAAAGAGGAAATTTTTTGGGTCTTGGGCAGGAGTGTCTAAGTCTTCAACTACAACGTGTCCTTGTTGGTATCTAGTGACAAATTTTTCCAATAAGGTTTTGTGTGGTCTTGATTTCCCTTGCGGGGGTTTGAAAATGGATTGATAAAGTCTTGTGGATCAACCATATTTTCTCTTTGTTTCCTTGTTGACCTTGTTTCAACCATGTAAGATATGCTCAAAATGTGGATGATGCAAAACTATGTTTATCAATGATATGATTTTAGTCTATGTTTTTGGATTTTTTAGATATAATGAATGAATGCTAATGCAACTATGGTTTTGGTTTTTTTGGAAAATAAGGGATGTTAAATGTAATGTGCTACTTAATGTCTAAAATGACGATGTCCTAAAATGGCTATGTCTAAGTATGAAAAAGTGTAGGCAAGCTTTTAAAGGTAATCAACTTTGGGAGATTTGAGAAGAGGTTACTAACCATCCAAATTTTAGCCAATGCTTCAATTTAGTTTGTCAAAGGACATTTTGTGAGACTAAGACCAATAGACAAAGTGAGTTCCCAAACTAGACTAACAAGCTAGAAGAGACTCACCAAAATGACAAAAGATAACAAGTGTAACAAGTGACTTGGTTCAATGACAATTTTCCTTGAAGCATAGGTTTATACAAAGTATGGGAAGTTGGCCTATTTTAATCTACAAAGGTGATTAACCTAAAAGTCTGATTGATCTAAATATAATGTGGACTCCTAAAATGTAACTAAGGTTTGCAACTAGTATGTCAATTGTTATGGCTAAATGATACTAAAAGGTGCAATGGTGAAAAGTGTGAGCAAATCTTCTAGTTTTTGTTTAGAGATCACTGTGAAAGGATAATCAAAGATAGGTTTTGGACTGTTTGACCTCAGACTGTGACAATGGAATTTATTTTTCTGATTGTCAAGCAATTGCGATTCAGATTTAATAGATGTGTCATTTTACATTCAATTGCAATTTACAGTATCATATGTAGTTTACAATAGCAGATGTCATTCTTAATAGAAGATGTGGTTCTCAATAACATATGTGGTTCTCAATACAAATGTGGTTCTCAATAGCAGATGCAATTTATTGTAAATAGGATCTAATTTTTTCTGTAGTTTTTGGCAAAATTTGTAGGTTTGTTTTAGTTTGAATTTGATCAAATTTTGGCAAAACAGAAGACAGTTAGACAACACTTTGTTTTTGTTTGGTTTTGATGTGAAAATGTTTGATTTCAAAAAGACAAGTACGATCCTATGGTTGGCCAGGACAATATTTGTTGATTTCCCACTTGGATTTCTCCATCTATGCTTATTCAGAGCAGATGACTTAGGATCTTGATAGCATAGGCTCCCCCTTACAATGCACTCACTTCTTGGGCTTACCAAGATCCAAATTTTTGGGTACTGACATCCCAAGAATTTTTCATCTCTACTAAGAACCGCGAATATGTGGGATGGCTTTAGAGGTCTGACCTCCTACACCAACAAATAGAATGATTTTGGAAATCTAAACAAATGGTTTTTAACTAGGACACTCTTTCAGGTGGCTATACATGAGGAAAAATTAGCTCTGATAAGGAGGTTTCCCAACCTGTAGAGGTTACGCTCTATAGGTTTTAACATAGCACGCAGGTACTGAGGGAATCACTTGTTTGTAAAACACATTCGCACCTATAATGCAAAGTTTTCCATTAGCATTCACATTTATATACCGGTCGGGAGTAGCTTGTCTTTAGCTCATTGTCGGTTTGAGTCGTCTTGGGGTGAGTACTTTTTCCCACCAAGACAGGCCCTTTAGAGTTAATAACAATTTCTCTTACACCCAAGATCGCACAAGTGTGCAAGGAGAGAGGATAATTTTGTTATTAAATCGGGGTTTAATCTAAATAGAAGTGTGCACAAGCACCAAGCATAGTAAACAATTGTTTATTTTAGGCACCAAACAAAATGTGATCTAAGCTATATAGACAATCAATTTCAAAATCCATTCCTGCATCAGATTTCATTAGTAATTTCAATTTTATCCTTTGACAAACGAGAGTTGTAGCTTTAGATCTTGGCCAAACGAAGTTACAAGATAAACATTAAATTTCTCTTGCCACACGTTGTCAACATATTATCAATAACTAAAAAACCCTAACCTATTGAACCGAAAATGCAGAAAACTAAAAATTACTTGCAAAAATTTAGAAACAAACCCAAAGCCAAGCAATTGTGTCGCAGTATGATAGATGTGATGCATGGGATAGGTCAAATGTGTTATAGAAATACCAATTGTGGATCACAAGATGGTAGTTGTGGTGTGGTATAGCGGATGCAGCTCATGTTGCTAGTGGTTGCAGCAAAAAATAATGGTGGATGCATCACTTTGTCTTGGCGATTGCATCGAATCATACAAAAAACCTGCAAAACACAGAAAACCATACAAAATTTGTAGAAACTTTTTCTTTGGTGTTAGGTTCACCAGATGTAGCATGGGGAAAATTCCAAGATTAGCAATACAAAGCGTAAATCAAACTAAAACCAAGCTAATAATGAAGAACAATAGAAGATAAAAACATGCATAAACGAAAGACCTCACCAAACACACATGTAATTCCATGATTCACCTCCATTATCCTTCTCCATTTCATTGTAGTATAATACTTGCCCTCAGATTTTAATTATTAAGTATGAAAATATGGTCTCATGGCAATGATATTAGCAAAATATTGAAGATTTCTAAAGTTGTTTCCAAAATTCATAAGATTACAAGAGAGAAAAAATGGTAGGGATAAAGCCAATTTATAGAAAATATAATTTTTGAATGATAGGCTAAGATTGAGAGATAAGTAATCGACGATCAAGATTAAAAGATGTGACATGTTTTAGGGTTAGGGTTGAATTAGTGTAAGTGATAAAGCTTCAATGGTGGAGATTAAATTAAAAAGTAATTTAATCAATGGTGGAAATTGGTTGAGACATAGAGGGATAAGGATTGCATGTAGAAGATAAGATTGATATGGATAAAACCATCTACTAAATATGATCTTGTCTAGATAATGGACTGATTAACACAGAAAGTCTATTTGTTATAAAAAATTAGATATTATCGCATAAGATAACTGAATGATCAAATTTTATCTAGACTTGAGTGATTAATGACTAATTAGATAACTAAGAGATTATCTAATTATAGAAGAATATGATAAGGATAAATAATTTTAATTCAACATTCAAGATTTTGGGATTAATTAAATAAATAAATATTTTATTTAATTATAGAGAGAAAAAGTTAAGGAATAATTAAATATTTTAAAATGATTATTTAATTATAGTTGAAAGTGTAGTAGGAATTTTAAGTAAATGAGTCTATTTAATTATAGTTTGAAAGTGTAGTAGTCTAAAAAAAAGTGTAGTAGGAATAATTAAATAATAGTTTATTTAATTTTAGAAAGAAGATAGATTTAATTAGCGATGTAATTAAATCAATCATATTTATTTAATTAATCAAGGAAGAATAAAGGTAAGAATGAATTAATTAAATAATTAAAGTTATTTAATTAATAGAGGATTGCATGTAGAAGATAAGATTGACATAGATAAAACTGTCTGTTAGAGAAATCAAATCTGATCAAATCTTATCTAAACTTAAGTGATTAATGACTAATTAAATAATAAAGATATTATTTAATTATAGAAGATTGCGACAAGGAGGAATCATCATTTTGAATTAAATAATGATTTTAATTCAAAATTCAAGGATATTGGATTAAATTGAATAAATAAAGATTTATTTAATTAAAGAGAGAAAAGACCAATGAATAATTAAATAATTAAAATAATTATTTAATTATAGTGGAAAGTGACATAAGAAATTAAATAAATAAACATTTATTTAATTTTAGAAAGAAAATAAGTTTAATTAGTGACATAATTAAATAACATTTATTTAATTAGTCAAAGGGAAATAAAGATGAGAATGAATTAATTAAATTATTGAAATTATTTAATTAATAGAGGATATATGGTCATAGGAAATAATTAAATAATTAAAATTATTTAATTATGAAAAATGAAGATGAAAGAATTATGAATAAATTAAGAGTTGTAGGCCTAGGACAATTTTTAGTTTCTACAAGATCAATTAGATCAATAGATGAAAATGAGGCATTTAATTAAATAACTAGGCTTATTTAATTAAACAAGTGAAAAAGATGGATTTTAGGATGAAATGATGTTAGTGATCAAATTCAAGTGTGTACTATCATTCAAGACAATTTTAAGTGTTTATAGTTTCTCCTATTTCTCCAACTAGGTCTAAATTAACACCACTTTCTAGAGATATGCCCTCAAAGTGGAGTGTTAGTCCTACCATGATTTTTAGGGACCCTCATGTTCTTCCATTGTCTAAAGTTATTGTAATTTCCTCTAGTGGAAAATCAAAGGGATATGTCCCCCAAAATTATGTATCTGAGAGTGATTCTGAAGGTTATGTGCCCTTCGACAATGTATCTAAACAACAATCTAAGGTATATGTTCCACTTAGCTATGTATCAGAAAGTGAATTCGAGGGACAGCATCCCCTAGACTATTTGAATAGTCAGTCTATGTAGTTCAAGGATAATTGAAATCCTTTGATCTTAATAAAAAATATGATTTGGAAAAACTTGTGCAAGATTTTTATTTTATTTTATTGTATATGTATGTTGGCTAATGAAATTTTTTAGAAATTTAAGTAAACCTTCATAGGAACTAATTGAAATGGCACCTCTAGGTGGAAAAAATACTTTATAGAAATGGTTAGAACGAGCACCAACCTCAGGGAAAGCCAAGAGGAGGGTCAACCCGCAAAAAAATATGGGGCCAAAATGGACCAAATTTTGGCTATGATGAATGAAACTAGGGATAGAATTGGCCACCTCGAGCAAGAGGTGAGAGGAGTGGGAAGACTAGAATAAGAAGTTTTGAATGAAGAGGAGGGAGAGAACTCCAACAACCATTCAAATTCAAGAAATCTTGATAATGAAAAATACCAATCTAGATCTAAGGAAAGCAATAGGAAACAACTTGCTAATGAATTATCACGAGATATGAGGAAGGTCACCCCTCTTAAATTTGAGGGAAACTCCAATGGGGATGCAACCAAAGCATGGCTCAGAAAAATTGAGAAATATTTTGAGATCAAGAATTACTCTAAAACAACCAAAGCCGTATGGGGAGCCTTTCATCTAGCTGGTGAAGCATCCACTTAGTGGATGAACAAGAAGATGGAGCTTAGATTAAGTTCATTAAGTCTCACTTGGTATGAATTTGTGAAATTTTTTTGAAAGCGGTGGCTACCATAGCTTTACTTAAATGCTAACAAACTTTCAAAATTTAAAGCAAGGAGATTCCTCAGTAAATGAGTATTGGGAGAAATTCACTCTTCTTTTGAAATACGTACCTCAATGTCAGAAGGATAAGCAGTTTCAAATTAAAAAGTTTATATTGGGTCTTAAATCCCAAATCAAAGAAGAGGTAGACATACATGATCTTGCTACTATGGACTTAGTGTACAAAAAATCAATCAAGCAAGAGTAGAAGCTTAAATCTATCTCTTCCTATCGTGAGAGGAAGCTAAAAAAAATTAATTAGTCTCAAGCCAATCAAACTTCTAAGAAGTCAAGTAATGGGTAGGACTATCAAACGAAATGAGATAAGGGATTCCATAACAATCGAAATGAATCTAGAAGGGATCGTAGGGAAATAATAACAACAACCCTAGCAGAAACAAAGGCAGTTTTTGGAAGCCAACAATAAGGCATGGGCTGATAAGAGGATGTTTCACGTGTGGAGGAGATCATTATGCAAGTCAATGTCCTAATAAGACATCAGGGACACAACCACATGCAAACCCTCTACCTCCTCAACGAGTAGTGTTCCAATAGAAAATTCATGCATCGCTAGACAACCAACAGGTGGAGTATCAGATTACTCCCAGGTAGAAATCCCAGGTACTTTGTTTGGCACACCCATTTAAATTTTAATTTATACCGATGCTACATAAAAAATTTCTTCTCCTAGTATAGCTAGTAATATTTCTATAAAATTTGGCTATATGGAAAAGTTCTAGTTTGTTCAGTATGCAAACTAGACAAGAGCTAAGGTAGAGAAATGTTTCTTTGCAGAAAGGGTTGGACTTCTAAGTTTCTCTACGGAAGTAAATTTGTATGTAGCCCCCTAGGTTCATATGATTTCATATTAGGAATGAATTGGTTGTAGAAGCATAGATACAATGTAGATTGTCATGCTAAAATTGTAGAATGTTTAGATGACCTTGGGAACTGGGTATTCTTACAAGGAACACCTAGGGAAGTTAAGTTGCATAAAATCTCCACTGTACAAATGCATAGAGCTAAGAAGAAGGGGTGTCAACTTTTTGCTGTGAAAATGGAAAAACTGGAAGAGTGTAGTGAGTTCATCTCTCAAGTTGACATAGTGTACTATGGACCCAAAGATCTCCAAGAAGCTAAGGATGGCAAGGTGGTGGAATCAAGAAAATCGAATATGGAGAAATATCCAATTTTAAGGAAATTTTGTGGATGTATTCTGATATGAACTACTTGGGTTACCTCCCAAAAGAGTATTCAATTTCTCCATCAATATTGTTTCAAGGTCAAAACCTATATCGAGAGTTTCGTATAGGATGACCACGATGGAGTTGAAAGCTTAGTTGGAGGATTTTTTGTCCAAAGGATTGATCAAACCTAGTGTTTCACCTTGGGGAGCATGAGTGATCTTCGTTATGAAGATGGATGGTACACTACAAGTGTGCATAGATTATAATCTTCTTAACAAGGAAATGATAAAGAACAAGTATCCATTACCAAGTATCGATGATCTTTTGATCAGATGTGAGGAGCATCAATGTTTTCAAAAATTGATTTGTGATCAAGATATCATCAATTGAGGATCAAGGATGAAGACATCTTCAAAATAGCCTTTAGGAATAGGAATGGTCATTATGAGTTCACATTCCCACCTTTTGAACTAACGAATGCACCTACAACATTCCTGAAGTTGATGAATAGTGTATTCAAGGATTGCCTAAACAAGTTTATGTTGGTCTTCTTGGATGATATTCTTATCTACTCCAAGAATGAAGAAGAACATCTTCATCATCTAGGGATTTTTCTCCAATGTCTAAGAGAGCATAAGCTTTATGGAAAACTCTTAAAATGTACCTTCTTTTAGAAAGAGGTGCAGTACTTGGGTCATGTGATTTCATTTGATGGGATTGCAGTTGATCCAACAAAAATGAAGGCAATATTTGAATGGCCAATACCAAAGAATGTGTTAGAAGTTAGAATATTTATGGGTTTGGCAGGATATTATCAAAATTTTGTATCAAAACTTTCCTGAATAGCTTTTCCCATCACATCTTTGTAGAGAAAAGGGAAGAAGTTTGAATGGTCAGAGAAATGTCAAGTGACATTCAACCAACTTAAGGAGAAATTAACTACAACTCCAATATTGAAAGTACCAAATCCAGATGGTGATTTTGTAGTCATCATAGATGCTTCAAGAGAAGGTTTGGATGGAGTGTTAATATACAATGGGTGATTCATAGCCTATGAGTTAAGAAATTTGAAGCCATATGAGTAAAAATATTCTTCACATGATTTGGAATTGGTAGCAGTTGTCCATACCTTATAGATGGGGAGACACTATCTAATTGGATAAACCATTTGAATTAAAGACTGATCACCATGGTATGAAGTATTTTTTTACCCATCTAAATCTAAATGCACAATAAAGGAGATGGCTAGAATTGATATTTGATTATGATATCAATATCAATTGCATTAAGGGAAAGCAAAATCGAGTTGCAAATTCCATAAGTCATAGGAGACATATCTCCTTGATGATACCAATTCAAACTGATTTCAAGAGTTGAGTGTTGCAAAAATCCAAGGGTGACAACTATTATGAAAAAGTCAAGTAAGAACTCTCAAATAATCCACAAGATCTGAGGTATGAAGGATTTCACTTTGAACCTAATGGTTTATTAAGTTTTAATGGAAGAATCTATGTACCGGACTCTAATGAATTAAGGAATATAGCATGGAAATAAATTCATACCGCACCTTATTCTGGACATCCCAGAGTAACTTAGTTGTTGGGTGATGTAAATCCATTGTTTTTCTAGAAAGGAATGAAAAGGGATGTTGCAAGATTTATAGCAAGTTTCTTAGAATTTCAAAGGGTGAAGGCAGAACATCACCACCCTACAGGACTTTTGTATCCTCATGAAGTTCCAAAAAAGAAATGATAGATCATAAGCATGGATTTTGTGCAAGGTCTTCCAATGTCAAGGAATAAGCATAATTCCATTCTAGTGGTGGTGGATAAGCTTACCAAGCTAGCTCATTTTATTCCAAGAAATCTAATGGATGGATCTCCTATTATAGCTCGAAAGTTTATTCAAGAGGTGTTTATGTTACATGAAATTCCTAAAAAAATATTTCTGATAGGGATGCTTTTGTGACATCTAGGTTTTAGAAAACCCCGTTTTCTTCACTGTAAGGAAGCTAAGGCAACGAAATAACTTCCTACACAAATCTTGAGAGGAGAATAATGAAAAAAATTTTATAGATCTTTAACAGTTACAGAAACTTAAACATAAATAAACATAAATATCATGCATACCACGACACAATGATTTACATGGGGAAAACCCTTTCAGGAGAAGAACCCCACACTCCAAAATTTTCCCAATATATAATTTAGTAAATCACAAAGATTAGAATATACTTGTAGAGCAGGCTTCTCATAGGAGTATCACCACCTAGAGATCAAGAGACAATGTGACCGCTATCAGACTCTCAAAAATCATCACAATCTCTACTGCAACCATAGTACAATGCCCTCATAAAATAGAGTTACATTCTAGGACAAGACAGACCAAAAAAATATCTTCCATTATATCTAAAACCTAATAATGAGTGTTCTAGATTTATAATATATCATTTATTTAATGTATGTCAGTCATTCTAGAAGTTTCGTGAAAAAGTTAACACACTCACATTTCACTATGTGTTGCCATTGTATACACCTATATGTGTAACTAGGAAACATATATAAATATATATACATCCTATCAACAATAAACCTCATATAATTGCAAGGTTGAGACACATTTTCCCAAAAAACCTCCCACTTTTCGAACACCTTGTAGGAGCAACATGAGGGTGTAAACATCGTCTCTTTAATTGCTAGGGGCTGAAAGGCCCATAGTCTCTAAACACCATATGAACTTCTTTTTGCTCATAGGCTTAGTTAAATAATCAAAAAAATTCATCAAAGCATCTACCTTAACCAACTTCACTCTGCCATCTTTGACCATATCTCTAACAAAATGATACTATACATCAATGTGCTTGGTCATAGCATGAAATTTCAGGTTCTTGGCTAGACATATCGCACTGTGGTTGTTGCAATAAATTGTCACTACACCTTGTTTTATACCAATATCTGAACACAGTCTCTTAATCCAAATGGATTCTTTACAAGCATGAATAGCTGCCATATACTCTGCTTCAATAGTGGACAAAGCAACCACAACCTACCACTTACTCATCCAACTAATTGCACCACCAAATAAAGTAAACACATAAGCACTAGTGGATTTTCTACAATCAACATCACCTGCCCAGTTTGAATCCACATAACCATGAATATCAATGGAAAATTTGTCTTCAATAATATTTTTATGATAACATAAGGAATAATCTGAGGTACCACACAAATATCTGAAGACTCTTTTAACTGCATCCCAATAAACTCTACCAAGATTAGACATACATCTGGAAAGAACTCCCACGAATTGGGAAATGTATGGTCTAATACAAACCATAGCATACATCAAACTTCCAATTGCACTCTGGTAATGCACTATGCTCATGTTTTCCATCTTTGATGGAGATGTTGGACAATCTAAAATAGATAACTCTTTTCCAACTGAAAAAAGAACACATAATGGTCTACAATCCTGCATATCAAACCTCTATAAAATTGAATTTGCATACTTACTTTGGCCAAGTCATAGCTTTTTGTTCACTCTCTCTTTTAATTTCCATCCCAAGAATGGATTTAGTTGCACCAAGATCTTTCATTTCAAATTTAGCAGCAAGTTGAGATTTCAATTTTGAAATCATACCTTTCCCTTTGCCAATAAATAACATATCATCAACATATAATGCAATAAACAGGAAACGATCACCATCAGTTTTATAATAAACATAGTGATTTGATTTAGAACGTTCAAATCCCAAACTCAAAACATATGTACCAAATTTTTGGTACCACTTCCTAGGACTCTTTTTTAAGCCATACAAAGATTTCTTCAATTTGCAAACCAATTTACTTTTACCTTTCACCCGTAGTGCTCTGGTTGTGTCATATAAATATCCTCCTCCAAATCACCGTGAAGGAAAGTAGTTTTCACATCCATTTGATAAACCTCTAAATCAAAAGCAACAACAATAGAAAGAAAAAATCTAATGGATGCCATTTTTGCAAGAGGAGAAAATATCTCACCATAATCAACACCCTGAACTTGAGAGTAACCCTTCACAACCAATGTTGCTTTGTATTTCTTAATACTTCCATCTAAACCAATCTTTTTCTTGAACACCCATTTACAACCAAAATATTTTTATCCTTCAAGCAATGGTACAAGATCCAATGTATCATTATTTTTCAAATATGCCATTTCTTCATCCATAGAAATCTTCTAGGGTTCTACATCATTCATTCCTAGTGCCTCTTCTACAGATTGGGGTTCATCCATGTTAGTATTCAAAGAAAAAATACATCTCCAATCATCAAGTGAATACCTTATAGGTGGTTTTCTATGTCTTGTAGACCTACGAACAAGTTGAGTTGGAGGTTCTTCCTCCTCTTTTGAAGATCCAGAGCTAGATGAGATCTCCTCAACTTCTTGTCTATCCTTGGACATCGATTCAACTTTATCAAGAGTAGGAGTAAATTTAATCACATCTTCTTGTTTGATTTGTTTTGGCTGCAATGTAATAGAAGAAGGCTCGGTTTCTCTAAAAATAACACTTCTACTATGTATTACCTTTTGTGCAACAAGATCCCAAAGCCTGTATCCTTTCACACCATAACTGTATCCAATGAAGATACATTTCATGGCCTTGTTCTCTAACTTTGTTTGCTTCTCCTTTGGCACATGTGCTTATGCCTCACAATAAAAAACTCTAAGATGTCTCAATGAAGGATTGCCACCTGAACATGCCTCTATAGGTGTCTTATCAACAAGAGTTGATGTAGGAGACTTGTTTATTAGGTAACAGGTAGTGGCAACAACTTCAGCCCAAAACCTTTGTTCTAGACAAGCACCACTTAACATACTCCTATCCTTCTCCATCAATGTCCTGTTCATTCTTTCAACAACTCCATTCTGCTGTTGAGAATACGGAGTTGTCTTTTGTCTACAAATACTGCAATATTTATAGAATTTATCAAAATTGTTAGAGAAAAAATCACTACCATTATCAGTCCTCAAACATTTTATTTTCTTTCCAGTCTGCAACTCAACCACTACTTTACATTCTTTAAATCAACTGAAAACTTCATATTTACTCTTTAGAAAATATACCCATGTCCTACTATAATCATCAATAAATGAAACATAATATGTGGATTTACCAATCAAAGGAACATCTATAGGACCAATTACATTAGAATGAATAAGATCCAATACACCACAAGATTTATGACAACTCAAGTAAAACTGAATGCGGTTTTTTTTTCCATAAATGTAATGCTCACAGAAATCGAATTCAAGATTACAATCAGACCAACCTTCAACAAGTTTTTTATTTTTCAAGGTCCTTAGACCCTTTTCTCCAATGTGGCCAAGTCTTTGGTGCCATAACATGTATTTTTTCTGCAAGTAACTTTTTTTCAGAAGAAAGAGCACCCTTGGGTACCCAAAAGCCATGACCATCTACTAAAGTTGAAACCCTCACTTCTTCCATGGACTTGCTTTCCATATAAGTACTATTACACTCAACAGTGCATGCACAAA
>VDFB02085234.1:170532-187948 GCA_007258455.2 Sequoia sempervirens | reverse complement strand
CTCTCTCCCACTCTCTTCATCCCTCCCTCCTTCTCTCCCCGACCATCTCCCACTCTCTCGCACCCTCTCCCACCCTCTCCCACTCTCACACCCTCTCTCACACCCTCTCACCCACTCTCCCACACTCTTTCCCACTCTCTTCCTTTGTCCCGTTGGAACTATAAAAATCTGATGATTTTTACATATCTTTCATCCCCCTGAGTCTCCATTTGAGTCCTACCTTAGGCACATTTTCCTCATTTTATGATATTTTTACGCATATTTTGGCCGTGTGACCCCATAGAATCCATCAAGTCATGCATTTTTCATGTTGTCGTCCATATCGACATAGGTCTATCTAGGTCTCCCTGACCCATGTTTCCTATGTGTTAACATATGTTTGTAGCAGGTGATCGGCAAGACTTGTTCATTGTTATAGCAATTGACATTCACCTGTAGGTTTCTATTGGCATGACTTTCACGTGGTTTCGGTGACCGAGGAGGAACCTATCGGCAAGAGTTTGGTCGTCGGGATAGTGTCTCATCGATTTTGAATTGTCTCCCCGACTAATGCATGTGGAGGTTCATCGGCGAGAGCTTGGCGATATCGTAATGTGATCTCGGTGAGGTTGTTATGTCTTGTCGACACGGGGTTTTCGCCAGCATGTTCTTGAGGAGAGTCTTACCGAACAACACATGGATGGTTTCTTTGGCCAAACATATTGCTTTCGGTGTGAGGTCATAGCGAATATACATTGTCACACCGACCGGTGGCGGGAGGATGCATATCGGTAAGAGTTGAGGCTTTCGAAGTAATGTCTCGGTGAGTGACCTTCGGTCTCGCCGATAACACAATGAGGACTTTGTCGGGATGAAAATTGGATTGTCTCAGCGACACACTAGATGGATAAAGTCTTTCGGTAAAACAAAGTGCACTCTGTATGAGGTCTCCCCGATGTTGGTATGTTACAACGACCCACATAAGATAATAGAATACATCGGCGAGAGAACCAATTTGTCACAGCGACTCATGATGAATGCAGATTTTTGATAAAGCAAAGTCTAATTTGTGAGATGTCTCTCTGATATCTCAAGGTTATAGCGAAACGGATGAAGCAAGGAAGCACGATTCGGTAAGAAAATTTCTTATGTCTCAGCGACTGGGAGATGGCATTTGGGGTGACTCTTGGTATAATGAAGCATTATCTACATGATGTTTCCCCGACTCCATGAGGTCACAGCGAAACACATTGGGACAGGAGGATTTTCTTTGGTTTCAGCATAACAAACAGAATGCTACAGCAACATGCAAGAGGTAAAAGGATGCATATCGATGAAACATAACGAGATCAAAACTAGGAAATAACGTGCTCGCATTATAATGCGAGTGCGTTATATTTTGTTTTGGGAATCCCAGAGCCTTAGCATTGGTAGTTGCCTTGGAATACCAACCCAGAGGCTTGGAGGGCATTCCCAATGACCAGAGACGTGTTTTTGCAAATTCTACAATTTTTTCACATAATCGGGTTCGTGCTCACCATCAGGATTGCATCTGGTTCAATATCGACAAAAGAAAACACATGGGTAATGTTAGGTTCTCTCTTAGCTATCCAACGATGTAATTTTTTTTCACTTTTTAACAATGTTAAGCCTTTCATCCATAATTTCTTTTGTTTGTATGTCTCTTTTTCGCCAAAAAATAGTGTTTGTTTTTTTTTCGTTATAAATTAACCGTTCATCAAAATTTCAAATAAATTACATTTTTAGAAACTAGACTCTATTCTACATTTTTATAAAAAAATTTAAAAAAAAAATCAATTACCTTCAAAAAATTTTAGGGGGAGCACGACCAAAATTTTGCTTTTCAGGAAGTGCCCACTTAGAAAATTAGTTAAAAAAAATATTCATTAAAAATTTATCAGAAAAATTGTGCATCAACTAGATACTGTTAGCTAACATTTGACCATTGCGATTTAAAAATACTACAAAAAAGTTCACCATGCTCAGGTCGTACAAGAGTTGCTATGTTATGTTTTATGACAAAAATAGCACCAATTTGTGTACGTCCCTCTTTTGAACCCCTTAATCTCAACCATTTTCAAAATAAATTAGTAGTTTAGAAAGTAGACTCGGAGCACTTCGATCCTTGTTTTTGTTCCATCTCAAAATTTTGAGTGTAACTATCCTCAATTTCATGTCTAAGGTCAGTATTTCCTGATTTTAGAAAAAAAGTGGCCACTTAAGCCCCCTTTTTGGGAACCATCTTGGTGCACTTACCCTCAAATTAATCATAAAATGCATAGTCATTCATTAACAAATCATGCTATCTCACAATTCTTTTTTTTCCACCAAATTCCAGAGAAATCCGCACGGGACAAATTTCCGCGAATGAAGCGATAGCCTACAGATTTTGGGAAAACAAAGGAATGAAGGACTTTTGGGAAAATCCGGAGGGAGTGGAAATCCGCGAAGCATGCAAAACTCTAGAAAACTGCCAAATTCAGGAAAAATAGGAGAAAACGGAAAGTCAGGAAAATCCGCTAGTGCAGGAAAATCCTGAAGCTAAAAGAAAACTTGAATATCGACAACCTAAACAGGATCTCACTCAAATTGATCGAAGATCAAAAATTTGAGGACCCTAGGCATGGAAATCATTTAACTTGAACCTCCTACAGATCTTATTTGAATCCTAGGCTCAATCGAAAGAAAATTAAGATGCAATGGGGACACCCTAGCCATGAAACCCTAAATTTTAACCATGAACACACAAAGCAAGCTTAGACATAGAAAATGACCCCCAAGCAAGCTATCTCTAGATGAAAATGAATGAACAAACTCATAACTTACTTGGGAAACCATAAATAAAGCAATATCACATACCATGAATAAAATGCCAGTCGACTCCAGCAAAGACAAATAACATTTCGAACGCTCAAGCAGGCAACAATGATGAAAATGCTGAGGGAATCACAACCAGATCAATTATTCACAAACTCAATATACCATAGCAAGTCAGGTACCCTAGGATCAAAATATCCCAACTTAAGAGAACGTAAATGATAAATCATAATGGCATAAAGCTCAAAAACCAACTAAATTCGGAAACCTGACGGCAAGACAAAATTTCAAAAAAATCTGGCCCAAGGGGAATTCTGCGAAGGCCAAAAATCTTCGAACCACAATATAAAGCAGATCGAGCCGGACTTCGAGCGCAATCCGAGAAAATCCGGATGGGGCGGAAAAGCTCGAACTGGCGCAAAAACCTGAACTTGGCCCAAAACTTAATATTTTCAACGTGTAACTTGGGGAAAACACTTGGGCAAGCAAGATAAACATTTTAAGCTTATGCCAAGGTAAGGAAAATCCTCAAAATCAAAGGGCCAAAACAACAAGAGCGAAAGAAAAAGAGGGTCCCTACTTTCGGCAGGGCGTGTGTGCAAAAACTGCACAAAATTAGGGTCAGAAGCAACCTGCATATGTATCATGTTTAATTCCCCTACAACATCAACTTCAGTTCTATCCAATTGTGTAACTTTCTTTTGGGAATCAATAGGTTATCAATATACAGGTGGCTGATATACCTGATGCTTATGGCCTGATTCTAGGAAGAGACTTTACCAGGGCCTTGAATGGATATGTCTCAACTGATAACTCTCATATGTGGCTTCCCTGGAAGGGAGTGCCAAACCAGATTAGAATTGAAGGAGAACCTAGGATGAAGTATGCGATTACAGAATATCAAAATACCTCAAATGAAATTCTGATATCAAAAGTATGGGTAACTATGTGCTTGCAGCTCCTTTTGAGGATTCAGATGTAGAGGAAGTCCTTCTGTTCCACACAGCGCCTGTTGATCTCACAACAGAATCCAGTAGCACTGAAGCCTTGGTAGAACCAGTTGAAAATGAGGATGATCTTGAAGATAGTCAGCTCAGTTTACTGGATAATTTCTAGGAATTCATTCAGAATAAGGATCTAATACATACTAGATATGAAGAGTTTTTTGCCAGGATTATAAAAGATTGGTCAGGCTTGAGTTATTGAATTGACCTAGAGGACTTGTTGTTACTAGCTTGGTGTAGGATACATGAGGGAGAGCATTCAAAATTCACATGCTTCTAGTGTTAGGCAACCATAAAAGAGGTGGAAGGACAAATACAACTGCCACAACATGCAAGGGATACACAAAAGGCTCCAATGGGAGAATTTCAACAAGTTGCTGATGAATGTCTTGAAAAACATGAGGAAGCACTTAATGGAGTGGTCAACATTCCTGATAACTGTGATCAAAAGTCCAAACCAATGCCAACAAAGGAAGAATTCAAGGAGTCTTTTCATTTATCAAATTCTATTTTTCCTCTATCTATTGATGAATTGAACATTGAAAATTTATAGAATTTATGTATCAATGATGAGATAACTAGTGTGGCTCATATTGATATGCAGGAAAATCTGAATGATGCTGAAAACAGTAATATTACAGTCATAATTGATGGGCACGATCACACAATTGCAAGTGAAAATGTGCTTAAAGGCCAGCCTGCGATGCCTTACGATGAACATCTTGTTGAGAAATTTGTTGTACAGGACAATGCTTCTGCACATTCATCATTGACACCTCAGGAAGATACTCCAATAGGTGAAAAGGGATTGTTGTACCATCAGTGGAGACCTCCTGACAACATAGATATCAACTCTTCACAATTGAAGAATGATGAATACCACATTCAGTCTACAACAATACAAAATCAGGTTGTTTCTTTCTTTACTGAAAATTCTGAAGCTTATCAATTCAATTATGGAAGTTTAGGAAAGACAACTTGCATACGGATTAATCATGGTTTTAATGAGTTGCCTCAATTGCTGATTATTCTTGATTATGAGGTTGAATTTGAATGCTGCATTTTTGAGGTTTACTTTGCTGAGTACATAAATATAAATTTGCATCTTTGAGGACTGTTACTATCACCTTGTTTCTTGTTCATGCATTGATGAATCATATAGGGGTGGGTCTCGGTTCACCCTATCTGATAACGAGTTGTTATGAGTCTCTTTGTATATAGTTTGATTTGATTAAATGCAGATTGCTCTGCTCTCTTTAAGTTTTCTTTTTTGATCTTGCTTTCTTTAGATTAGGTTGCATTAGTTTAGGGTTTGCTTTCGGTTTGGTGTGTTTTGCTCTGCTTTTTCTTTGGAGGTCTTATTTTCTTTGGAATGTGTTGCACTTGCATAGCAAATATTCTTTTGTTTGGGACTGTTCTGAGTATTTCCTTGATGAACTTTAATCCTGTGTCTTGAATGGATGGTTGAGGTCTTTGTTATCATCATGCAGTCTAAATGTTTGATTTAAGGAAGATGGGTCACTGGTTTGATTTGAATTTGAAGTATTCTAAAATCTTATCTCTCTTATACATGTTAAAAATCTTGAGGTTGCAGTAGGATCTTTGTGAGGTCTTGTCAGGTGAAAAATATTATTTTTGCTTCAGCGCCACTGTGGTTCTCAGCCCTGAGTGTGAACTTCATTGTTCACAGGTTGAAATGAAAAAGTGAAAAGAAAAGAATATCAAAAGAAAAGAAAAGTGAAATATTGAAAATCAAAAGAATGAATTCAACTTATTAGGGGTATCTGAATATCTCTATCGGGGCTATGAACGCCTGGCTGGCACTAGAGTTATGTTCAAGAGAATCACAACAATAACCTTGTCGGGGCTATGGATGCCTGACTGGCAGCAAGGCTCTATCCAGGTTGCTTTTGAAGTTAGAATATTTACGTAGCCTGTCCTGACTAAACTTGGTTTCTATAGTAGCTCAAGGAGGGAAATGAACTCATGTGCATACACTTGGATTTTCAATCTATGGAAGGTTCAATCCACCTTTGGTTTTGATCCTTTAATCTTGCATTTTGATTTGTTTGTCTGATAGTGAGGTCGAAACCAGAGATTTTGGGTTCATGATTCTTGTTCATCATCAAATGCTCTGGAGCATTTCCCAGTAGAGTCGCCATTTGTTGTGCAGTTTTTGCACACACGCCCCACTGAAAGCAGGGACCCTCTTTTGCTTTCACTCTTGTTGTTTTGGCCCTTTGATTTTGAGGATTTTCCTTGCCTTGGCATAAGCTTAAAATGTTTATCTTGCTTTTCCAAGTGTTTTCCCCAAGTTACACGTTGAAAATCTTAAGTTTTAGGCCAAGTTCAGGTTTTTGCGCCAGTTTTGGTTTTTGAGCTTTATGCCATTATGATTTATCATTTGCGTTCTCTTAAGTTGGGATATTTTGATCCTGGGGTACCTAACTTGCTATGGCATACTGAGTTTGTGAATTATTGATCTGGTTGTGATTCCCTAGGCGTTTTCATCATTGTTTCTTGCTCGGGCGTTCAAATTGTTGTTTGTCTTTGCTGGAGTCGACTGACATTTTATTCATGATATGTGATATTGCTTTATTTATGGTTTCCCAAGTAAGTTATGAGTTTGTTCATTCATTTTCATCTAGAGATAGCTTGCTTGTGGGCCATTTTCTATGTCCGAGCTTGCTTTGTGCATTCATGGTTAAAATTTAGGGTTTCATGCCTAGGGCGTCCCCATTGCATCTTAATTTGCTTTCGATTGAGCCTAGGATTCAAAGAAGATTTGTAGGAGGTTCAAGTTAAATGATTTCCATTCCCAGGGTCCTCAAATTTGTGATCTTCGATCAATTTGAGTGAGATCATGTTTAGGTTGCCAATATTCAGGTTTTCTTTCAGCTTCAGGATTTTCCTGCGCTGGTGGATTTTCCCGACTTTCCATTTTCTCCCATTTTTCCTGAATTTTGTAGTTTTTCGGAGTTTTTCATGCTTTGCGGATTTTTCGCTCCCTCTGGATTTTCCCAAAAGTCCTTCATTCCTTTGTTTTTCCAAAATCTACAGGCTATCGCTTCGTTCGCGAAAATCCGTCCTGTGTGGATTTCTCTGGAATTTGGTGGAAAACAAAGAAGTGTGAGATAGCATGATTTGTTAACGAATGACTATGCATTTTATGATTAATTTGAGCTATATTAAGATCTCTCATGCTGTTTCTTGGTTGATAATGATCGGATTATGTTACTTATGGGTGTTTTCATGTTGTTTCCACTGGAATCCGCCTAGCCTGGATTTCCCCAAAATTCCTTTCTGGCCTGGATTCCGCGGTTGGCTTGAAATCTTGGATTGTGAAGATTGTGCTTTAACGACGTTTTTGGGTTGATTTCGATCTTTGCTTAGATTTTTTTGAATGATGAATATATTATTGATGATGGACTAATGCTAATTCTTCATGTTATAATGGATATTATTAATGGTGGTTTTTGCTGAGTGCAGGCTAAATTCAATCTAGGTTGCAAGGAAGTTCTGGAGATGAAATTAATTCGATTAAAGGAGAAATTCAAATACTGGTTACTCCACCCCTTGGCCAACTTGGTGAGGTGTGCTTAGAATGGAAGGAAGCAATTAATATGGGGTTGCATTGAAACTTGTGCCTTGGTTTGAATTACATTGAAGATCTCAAGCCGACTTGGATGAGTCCCATGCATTTAATGCATATTTTTATCTTATTTCAAATTTCTCTTGGCCGACCTGTCTGGGCTATTTTATTATTGTAAAATGTAAATTGGGATGACATGCTTTGGGGTTCCTATATATTGGGCATTTTTCCTCATTTGTAGGATACAGATACATAGATAGAGATAGTTTTGCTACAAAAGCGAATTAGGTAGTAGAGCAGAGGTAGAAGTTAGTCAATTTCTAAGCAAGTGCTATAACAAAACATTGGAATTGTTGCTAAAATTTGGTGATTCAATACAATTAAAGACATTGTGATTTTTTGGTGATCTCTTTTGTGTTGACTTATCTTGCATGGTTCTTATGATTCTATCTTTCAAATTGCTCAAGGTTATTAGATATATGTTAGATTTAGATTTAGATTTGATTCAATGGTGTTTATGATTTGATGCTTGAAGTGTTTGCAACAGTCCCTGGTCCATACTTTTTGCAGCTAGCTGATTGTTAGTTGCTTTGCAAAGTTAGCCTATACCTTTATATTCATTGTGCTTAGTTTGATTGTGGAGAATTATTCATTTCAATTGCAATTGGGTTGTTTTGGATGAATGCTCATGATATGAAAATCTTAATACCTTAGAAGATTGCACTATTTATGTAAGATTGTAGATTTATCTTGGTCAAGCAGGAACTAGTTTATGAGGGATTGGTCCATTTCAAGTATTTCATCATTTGCATTGTTAATCTTAGGAGTCGTTTTAATTTAGGAATCTCTCTGAAACCCTAATCTTTTGTTATTTCTTTATTAATTGAGTTATATTTAGGATTGAAGTATTATTACATTGCTAGATCTAATAAGTTAAAGATTTAGTCTTTGCTTGTAGTAAGGTCCCTTTGTGATTACCAACATTTTCACATTTATCATTGAGTTGTTTATGCATTGTCAAGACTTGACATTAGAGACCTTGGGGTTATCTCTTGAGGCTTGCTGATAGAGATTTACCTTTCAAGAGAGATAGGATATTATATTTTGTTTGAGTTGTTGTTGCGCAAAAAACATCATCAACAGAAAGCAGGTCCATCGCTCATCGCTGAAGTTTAGTGTTAATGGAGAAGCCTTTCTGCCATAGGTGATGGAGACTTGTCATACCTGGGAAACTCTACCAAGCCAAGGAAACATTAAAGAAACCTATCAAATCATGGATTTATGGCTGGAAATCAAATGGGAAATACAAAGCTTTTCCACGAGTTTTTCTTGCAACCATGAAAGCCATGAAAGCCGTGTCTCGACCAATTAGAAGCAAGAATTAAACTTGCTTTGATCCAAAAACATTTGAAATGCACTTTATATTGTCCCTAAATGTTCCTTTTACATTTGCACAATATTTAAAATAGTGACAATATTGTAAATATTAACATTTGAAACATTAGAAAAATTGTGACTTCTAATTATGCCGTAGGCCAAATAGAGAAATTTATTGCGGGCAAACCGAGATGCCTAGAGCCGTGAAAATTTGTGTAGGGACATTATCAATTATTTAGAGAAAACCCATTTCCTCAAAAATTGCATCGTTGAAAGATTTCTAGGACCTCCTTTGTAAACTAGCCCCTGGGACGTGTTCGCCACGCCCAAAATACATTAAAATAACATATCATATGACCTCTATTTTTGATGAAAATGGAGCTGTAGACGTTTCAAACCAAAACAAGAAATGGTTTGTCCTTGTATTTTCAAAATTTGAAGCTTTTGGGAACACCAATTTTGGCCATGTTGTAGTCAGAAAAGGATTAGCTAACCCATCAAAACTCATCCAAGATGCGCGAAACTAAGCATGCATGTTACCATTTGAACCAAAAATATAGTGCAAGAAATGACATAGAAAAATTCATCTCGAGGTGCAAAATATTAACACCCAAAGTGGCTCAATCAGACTTATTTGCAACTGCACCTATTCAAAACAAATTATGGCTCGCCAAGTCACCACTTTGAAAAAATATCAAACCATCTCCTGAGAAGCTACCAATGGAAACACAATCTCATTTAGGACCATTGAGAATGTGTGCAAGAGGGATTTCCTTCAATCCACATTCTTCACGAGATATTAGTGGTCAAAGTTAACCACCTTGAAACATGCTGAAAATGCAAATGTTAAAAAATATGACAAAATGCATTTGCTTTTGACCTGGTAAAAATATCAATTGAGATCATAAGGCTTTGAAACTGGACCAAGGAGTATATAAATGTGGGAGGAATGTAGGGAAACAATCCGTTCATCATGACAATCATCCAGCTGTGAAATATCAACTCGAATAGGAGGCCACTTTGTAGGACATAGAGTTTGCAAACAACAAAATAGTCCCAGAACCCTCCAATTTTGCTTCTCACAACCCTGTCAAAACGCATCACGGGAAGCTAAAATCGGACATACATTTTCACATATGCCAAATGAATACACTCACCAAGGGGTTTCGCTTGAAAACTATTTGGCTCTGAATTATGACTCTCCAAAGTAGGTCACTTGGGAAGATTTTTCAGGGCCACTTCTAAGTGTGCAAAGCCAAAATTTTCAATATGGGTACTTCAAATTTGCAAAATTTGACAGTCCCAACAGTGGCTCTGATTGGGGATGTATTCCCCCTGCGAGCATAACAAGAATCCAAATATCTGGGGAGTAGACCAAATGTCGAGTCCATTAGGTGCTCTAAAACTGCTCCTTTATTCAACCTCTTTTTTCTACCTCATTTGATGACCCCAGGCCATCAAAGGAAAAAGGGGAGTCAATTATTACCTCTATCAAACACCAATCTATTAAAGGAGTTGATCCCCCTCAATCCATGCTTGCCTCTATCACACCACAACAACATGAGTGACTATATTTTTGCAAACACTAGTGTCAAGCTACCTTTGTACGCGTGGAAACTTGCTCTCTGTTTGGCTTTGTTGTCACATGGCAACCAAATCACATAGACCATATTACTACCAATCTCTTTATTTTCTGATTTTGCAGCAAGTGGCAACATTTGAGGATAATGATCAAGACCATATAAAAACATAGCCTGATCATATTTGTTAACCTCCTCACAATGATCGTGTTGAGAGAAGATATCATGCTTGCAAAACAATGTGCAATCTTCTTGAGTATTGAGTAAAAAATGATCACACATTTGTGACCTTTTCAACTGAATTGCATCACAGGTAAGTTTATCTTCATCCCAACAACACATCCCAAACACATTGTTACATGCCTTAAGGTTTTGAAAATCAGATTCATCAACACCCAAAATACTTTCACCTTCATTCAAATCATGGAATTCAAAAGAATTGTCAGTATCCCATATATAAAGAATGTTTTGCATCTCAGGTTCAAAGACAAGATTATCAACATTCAATATGTTATCACAAAGGGAAGCTTCAAGTACAAGTTCATATGAATCAGAACTTTCATTTTCAACAAATTCATCATAGTGATTGTTCAAAACACATTCACTATTACAAAGAGTATGACACTCAACATTATCTCTTGCTGCTCCAACATGAAAATATGAAGCATATTGCTCATGAGAAGAACTATGAGTTGCAGATCCAAAAAAAAGGTTCTGGTATGCATCTATGTGATAAACACAATCACGTTCTTCATGTGAAAATTCATCATAGAAAATATCATTAGCTGTACTAGCATTTATCTCTACATTTCCATTGTCATGTACAACTACACCAATGCTATTCTCATGCAAACATTATGTGATAACTTCAAAACAAGCAAAAGGAATGGAAAAAGGTGAAGAATCAAACAAGAAAAGCATTCCTTGTTCATCACTTTCATTACCAACATATTCATGCTCCTCATAATCAACTAACTGAATTAATTCATCCAATGAATCTCCTGCATGCATACCTTTTTCTTTGTCCACACTACTACAATAACTAGAAAGGTCATATTCTTCACTGTCAAGCTGAAAACCATCATGCGTTTCTTCATTATAGGTACTTGTAGATGATGTCTCCAACTAAATAGCATTGCACACTTTGTCATTTTCATCCGATACATTGACATTCTCAAGGGAATTCCCTAAATCAACAAACCCCTTTGTCTCATCATCAAGAGAGCTTGTATCAATACCACACTCATTTGTAGAAGAGGTAGGTCCAAGTGCATGACAACACTACTGATTACATACTTCTTCAAAAAGAATACCCAATTCACATCCATCATCATATAATAGTGAGGCTTCAGAAATGTTGTCATTCGTTTCCTTGTTGAAACACTCTTCACTTGAAGAAAACAACTATGCTTCCTTCTCTTGAAAGGAATCATAGTCACGAGGGCTACAAATAGAATTGTAATAATCTTGACCACCCAGACAAGAATTTTTTTCAGCTGGTTACAAACTTCCATCTACAACACCATTGTTCTCATCATGAAGACATGAAACTTTAGAATCAATGTAGATTCAACTGTATATTCAAAGTCCATAGATTATAAAATACATTCATTATCATCTACATTGTTGCAACTTTCATTTGATACATAAAATCTATTTTCTATTTCTATATTTTCAGAGAAAATAGAAGAAACTTGACATGTTTCATTTATCTCTTTATGACAATCAAGGCTGCAATCTTCATCTGGGTATATTTCTTCTGTAGGTTGTTAAAAAATGACTTCTTCATCACCAAACAATGCATCATTCTTGTCTTCTACTATACTATCTAGATCTATGTGATTAAGTCTAGAAAAGGTACCATCACATAATCCAACCAATATATGACTTCCATATTTCTCTACCATTTCTTCTATCACTAAAATCCATTGATATATACATTTAAGATTAGGGGGCTTCAAGTGAGCTAGCATAGTACTCAGACCGGGCTCATAATTCTCACAAAACAAATCAATACAAAATGATTCATCGGGACTTTCTGATTATGGTATTTCAAACAAGAATTTCATGAATCTATCATGAAATTCATAAGGGGATTCATCTTCATATCTTTCCATATCACGCATTGCATCAATATATGATACAAACTCAACCTTGTTTGCAGTTTTCTCTTCAAATTCCTCTTGGGTATGCAAATTTCTTTCTTCAATCAAAAATTCATCATTCACTTCACCAAACTCATCCATGAGTTGTTTCTCAAGCTCTTGCCATGAATATATGGAATGCATTTGTAAACTAGGAAACCAATATTCCACATTATTTTCTAAATTTCTTACAAAAAACTTCATGACAACATATTCCTCTACTATTTGACAGTCTTCCATCACATCAAGATAACCTTGTACATGTTGTGATGCTAATTCTTCAAGATTTCCTCTAAACTTAGGAAAACATTCATTAATTCTTCTTGGGAAAAAATGCAGGTAACATTGGATTTTACTAAAATGCAAAGGGTCGTATCTCTCACTAGTGAACACTTTCTTTTGAGAACAGGGTTGCGTTCTAGGCATGAAATTACAACTTATAGAGGGAGAACTAGGACAACAATACATATTTGTAAATAAAATTGATTCCCTCTACAACTTACTCAATACTCAACATCCCTTGATTGTAGTGCTCAATTTTACTAAATAAGGGAACACAAGTTTTCTAGGACTTCAAATGTGGTTTTCATATGTACATATTTATCTTTCTTGAAAACCAGAAAATGAGAAATACTTTGATATGTTGCAGCTGCTACAAATTTCCCTTCCTGATTGGAAATATTTGTAGATCTGAAACTTTCTTCACATCTTCATCAGGTTCTTTAGACAAAGTCTCCACCTCTCTTCACAGAGGACTGAACTTCAAGCAATATGAAACTACTTCAAGAATGAATTTCTTTCTAGGTCTTCTCCAACAATAGAGTCACACATAAATTCTTTGAAATTTGCTACAACAAAATCATTTCCAGGTCTAAATAATTCTCAATATCTAAACCAGATGTTCAAATTCACCAAATTCTTGACTTTGTGATAAAACAGTCTACAACTGAAGATTCAAAATTGTCCTCGGTAGAGTTGCAATTTTGTTGGTTACCCAAATTGATGAAAAAAATGAGTCCTATAGAATAGCCACTTCTAATGTTCAGACTCAAAGGTGGATTTGGCCAACTAACAAGAAATGAAATTAGAACACATTTCCCCTATACTTCAGGCTTAGCAGGACCTAGGGAGGTGACCCTTCACAATGCCTAAAGACTTATTTCAATTATGCACAAAACATTTCATTTTAAAGCAAATAATTCCCAATTAAATTATACCAAGGAAAGTCTTGACAACTTCAAATCTGACCATATTTTTGGTATTTCAACACTCACTCAGCAATTGAGAAGCATAATTCAATACCAAACCTAAACCTAACAACAAAAATTAAAATAATTCTGAATTTATAATTTGTTTCTGAAATGCATTTAGCTGAATGATAAACCAGTGCCTAATTCAAGGCCATGGAGTCAAATATATAATCATAAAGAAAACCTCATCAACTGTAAATAAACTTCAAACAATGGATTCAAAACTGCTAATGCATTACACTAACAGATCCACTCTTGTTATCATCAAAATTCTTCTTACAAATCCACCTTGTACACTCAAAATCACAATTATTTGCTCAAAGTAATTTAACTATTTCTTTGAAATAGAACCATAAACAAACAACACAATCTTAGGGAAATTGACATGACAATGATCCGATGTTAGGATCTAGGACTATTGCATGTGAATAATAACTTTTACAACGATTAAATTAAATGTCTTAAAAATGTAATAACTTAATTGAAATGCTTAAACAAACATTACAATGATTAAACAATGAATTAGAATCAGAGAAAGAAAGGAAGACAGAAAACAACACCTTGATAACGAAATTCACCAAACGACTATGTCTCCGGGTCCCTCTCCAAAGAGTGACTGATTCTTGATTATGCTCAGAAAATTGGTTTACAAGGCTTCAAATGTTATAGAGTCTCCTCATGTGTCCTTGATAATGAATTACAAAAATTCCTATCGCAAGTATAACAAGCTTGAATTCAAGGTCCCAATGCACAAAGACGAACAATTCACTATCACAAAAGAAATTCTCTTCACAATTCTCCAAAAGGATTCTCTCATAAGTCACCACTTGGTTCCCAAACTGACATCCTACCCCTCTTTTTATACACAAAATTTACCCAATATGACCCATAACCATATGATTACAAAAATCTTGCATATCTCCTATTTACATCATGTAATTTTGCCAATCTCCCTTATTTGCAAAAATAATCTTCATAATATCCCCTTTTACAATATAAAAGTCATTTAAAATCCCCTTTATAATCTTTTAATATTCTTAAATATCTTTTAAATTCTTTTAAGCCCTTTAAATTTATATTCTCAATAGTTTTAGAAGATTGATTTTTCTAATTAAAGGGGTTGAATCTTGGTTTTTAAGGCATTTTTGGTTTTAACTGTTGATTAAGAATGGTCGAGCCCTAACATATACTCAACACTGTCGATGGTGCAATGGCTCTACATGATCTTAGGGGTGGGGAGGTCGGGGGGTCGACCCCTACCCCTACTATTTTAATTTGTTGTTCATAAAAGAAATCAACGCCAATGTAAGGTTAGGCGCGAATTGTGGCATATTGGTAGGCGCATGGAACAATATGGATGAGGTCATGGGGTGAAACCCCATCCAATATTTTTGGAAAAATATTCAACAAACCTGGAACTAGAGGAGTTACGAGGGGGTGCCATGTGGCACTCGGTGATTGAGGCATGTGGCATGCTCTGATTAGTTGATGAAGACAACTCAGTAGACACGTCACATGCCTTGCTAACAACTAGTCACCTACCATGCCATGTATGATCTGCCATGTCACTGCCAAGTGTCACCTCAAGAATCTACCATGTTCCCAGCCATGTCATCATATGGTTTGCTAATGTCAGCGTCCATATGGCCTGGTTAACCCATCTTTTTGGAAACTTTGACTGACTATATCTCACTCATACAAACTCCATTTGACGCAAAACAAGTGTCGTCGAAATTGTCTAAATGAGCCCTTCATTTTGATGCCATTTTCGATGAATTCTGAGATGATCATTTTTTTCCTTCTTGATCGGCCCCCAATACCAGTTTGACCCAACTTTGACTGAGCAAAACTTTGGTGTACGATCTCCTTTTAACCCCATTCAATTTGCGTTGGATTCAATTTTCTGAGCTCTTCGACATGGCACTGAATTATGGAGCATATGGAACACTTCAATTTTTGGTAAAAAGTATCCACTTGGATCAATCCTCCCCAGTAGAGAGCTTTTGGACCTCCAAAAGTTACATTTATTTAGAATTTAAGTGAGGGCATGGCCTCCCTACTTGTCCTATATCATCTGTCCATCTGCACACCTAGCTTATCACCACAATAAGGACTACAATAAAATTGTTGAACATATGCATCATTCTATCACTTCCATAAGCATCTACATCAACTGTTGTAGATATTAACTAATAACCACTTATTAATATCAAGCTGAATAACAATGCAGATACAAAAGTGAATGAAACAACAAAATGTCTATCTTTCACAACAGGAACATTTTTACCCAAGTGAACCTCCAAATTCCCAACCATAAGTTGAGGACTTGGACCATCAATGCTTTCATTTACTGTTTTGTCATGTCGTACTATTGGTGTATCTTGCGACAACTGATCATGATTAGCCTTGACTACCTCAAGTTCATGTCTAGAACCACCTGACTTGATAGACATAAGAGACAAATATTTACTTTCCTTAATCACCCTTTTCAACTGCCATGTGTTTGCAAAAGTCTTGATCCTATGAGAATGTACAATATACAGTTTGATGCCATCTTTAAACCAATGATAATGATTAAATTCCCTGTAGAAAATAGCTTTTCAATCATACAAATATGGGCTACCCAACACTATCCCACAGACATCTAGTGAAACCACATCAAACTGCACCTCATCAACATACTTGCTAGTGATTGCAAATCTTAAAGTGCATTACCTTGTTACTTGCAATTCATTATTTTTGCAAACCCAACCTAGTGGACAAGGTTTATGATGCAATGTAGTTTTCAATCCCAAATTCCTTACAACATCTTCTAAGATTAAGTTAATATGAGATCCACTATCTATGAGTGTATCAATTTTAGTGTGCTTAGCAACAACCCTTATGTGAAATAGCTCATTTCTTTTCTTATCTTCAAGGACATCATAGACTTGAGAAGTAGAAACACAACTAGCAACAAAAATATTGGAAAGAGAAGCCTCACCTTTCAATCCCATTGTTGTTATCTTAGTTTCATCTTCATAAACTGAATGAAGATCCATAACAACATTTGTGGCCTCCTTCTTACCTTTTTGTTTACGAGCCCATTTTGGCTTCAATTCTAGATGCAATTGCAAACATGATCTTCATCATGCCCTTTCCTACCATAACGAGAGCATGTGATTTTATCATCTTACTTTTTAACGGTAGCTGTCTTCTTCCCATTTCCTATATCTTTGGATTTACCTTCAGACTTAGATGGCTTCTTATTAGAATTATCAATGAAAGTAATCTTACCTCTTGACTCTAAGTATGTGCCTTTTGCACATACTTCATCCAAATTATTGGGGTTCAAAACCAAAATGGAATGTCTTAGATAAGATTGAAGACCACCTATGAACTTAAGCAATGTGTCCTGGGTGTACAATGAGACATTCAATGTAATAGCCCTTTTCTTGAATTCATGGGTGTACTCTTGGACAATTTGACCTTTCCATTGCCTAAAAGTTTGAGTCCATCATTAACTATTGCATATGGCCTAGGGGATAAAATTGCTTCTTAAGAGCATTAACAAATTCTGCCCAAGTTAAATGGACTCTACCATTTTGTGAAACTTCTACCTGAGTTCTACTCTCCCACCAGGTGAGAGCTATTTCTCCCAACTGAAGAGTAG